>JANVCQ010061657.1:0-10356 GCA_025531925.1 Erythroxylum plowmanianum
TTACATTAATGAGTGAATTGTTGGTATTAAAGTACCAAAGACATGTGTAAAATAGAGATGAAGTGGTTCATTTGATTGAAGTTGTGATTCGAAGAAGAGGAGTAAAGTGTATCTAGTTTAAATGAATGAGAAATTGATGATAAGAGCAAGTAATGCGAGAAAAGAAATGATAAGTGATTGAATTATGAGATGCAAATGTGCATAAAATATGAAATTTGATAATATACCCGAGATTGTCATGAATATGCATTATACATAGTCCATATACACACGTGTGCATAAATGAATGCTTATAATTGTGCAAAGTTATTAATGTGAGTGTGCAACGTGCGTATTACATAATTGTGACGTGCAGGTTAAACGTTCGCATTCAGACATTTCCAGATCATGTAAGCTAATGTTAATCTGGAGCGTACTGCGAGTAGACCTAGATAGTCTTACTTTATTGTTTGTTTTGTTTATATTATGAATTGAATGATTATGCATTATGAATGTGAATTGGACGGAATAATTGTTTTCTCAACTTATATGTTGAATACCAGACTAAGGTCCGATGATAATGTGAATGAGAATGTGATAGTGAATATGATTGTGTGATATTTTGCACTTTCAATTAACTAAATATGTGTGATGCATTTCATTACATGAATATATAAAAGATAAAGGAAGTTGTGATCGGAGTAGCCTCCGAAAAAGAGCATTAATATGTGAAAAAGTGCCTAGAGCTCAGAAAATGTATAAGAGCCAAATGCTCATTATGTAAAATGAGCCCGGTATCTCCAACGAATACGGGACAGTTATCAATAAGCCTAATATGAGACAGTTATCAATGAGCCCGATATGAGATAGTTATCAATGAGCCCGGTATCCATAATAGATATGGGACAATTAGGCACTCAGTCACAACAATGTTATAAATTGAAAATGAGTTTCATGTGCACTGCAAATGCATGATATAAAGAATTGTAATGTGTGGAATGTGAAATGTGAAATGAATGATAGAGTGATACATGCTTAAGTGAATGTGTAATGTATGTGACTTAATCTGAAAATTTGATGAATTGTACTTGTTATGTGATTGAGTGAGCCATCGAGGATGGTCACTTACTGATTTTGCAAAAACTCACCCAAAATTTTGCAATATTTTTCAAGCTTAAAAGAGTACCCCGTTAGGCAAACGGGAGAATAGCCACTGCATACAAATGAAAGATAGAGATCGGAATCAGTTCGCATTTGCATTTGTATTTTCTTATTTTTGTATCGAATTGAGTCTTCTACAATTATTGTAACTTGTGTATTTAAGTATTTTTGTTTGTAATAACTTCCCAAGTTGGAAAGGTTTGTAAATCACTTTGAAATGTAATGAAATTATAACTACAAGTATTTTTTTGTATTTGTAATGGGCCCATATGGCTATTGAAATTATGATGATTGTATTACTGTGACTAAAAATATTTACGAAATGGGCCCGAATTGATAATTGATTTCCGCATAAGATTGTGCTTCAAAGAAACAAAAAAAAATTTTGTAAGGAAATATTTTTCTAACTGACTATGTTAGCATGCCACCCTCGTGGGGCAAGTACTCAGATATCACTTAAGATGTCAGGTACGTATCTTGCAGAAGTAGGGTGTTACAATTTGTTAGGTTTTTTTGTGCAAAATGATCCTCGGTATTTTTTAAATTTACATTACCGGCCAATATATGGTCGGTACCTGCAGCCGGTACCAAAGATGTTGATACCGTTCTGTTCCGGCCAGTACCGCTCGAGCAAAATCGCTCTTTTTTTAATAATAAATTCAAATAGAATCATAAAAGGCTGCAGTTTAATGGATAATTCCTATATAGATGCATATACAAATCATCATATAGGGACAGAACGACTCCAAATAAGAAAACAACAACCAATGCTTAATTTCACATGAATGACTCCTCATGGAACATATACGCACGGGAGGCTTATTAATAAGTAGTAGGAAATGAAAGTTACTAATGTTCGTCCCGACGTCAAGCAATTGAACGAGCCAAAACATTGCCGGCAGGGGCAGGTGCTACGCAGCATTGATGCATACAGATTTCATCGGGCATATGAGTGACAATATCCGTCTCTCCCCAGCCAAATACCTTATCGACCAACGAGATTGCAAAATTTCCAAGGATGTATGATCCTGCAAAGCCACCCACAATTCCAGCTACCACCACAAACACCGGAGACGCCACTGCACCCAACAACCCCGTGGCTAAGGCGGTGGCGGCAAATTCTCCAAGTGTCCCACCACCAACCACTCCTAGAACCTGAGCAGCATTTTCTGTTGCTACTTGCAGCTTGTTGTCAGATGTAAAGACGTCCCACACCGCTATGCCCGCTATGAAGATAAGCACGACCATTCCTGTTGCCCCTAGAGCCTTTGATATCTGACTCACAGTAATTCTTCCCCTCCCGGATGCGCTGATGATACTATTGTACACCTATATACATACATTCATTCAAGTAAAATATTTATACCAAGGTTAATATTTTCTTTTTTATCTTTTTAATTTGGTAAAAAAAAAAAGAAAGATAAGTTGATGAATAGTCAATAATTACTTGCAGCTTTTGTGCAGCTTTCAGTTTCCTAAATGGCCCTGGAAATTTAAGTTCGTTCTGATACCTTCAACCATTAATTTGAACAGTCAATGACAAGTGAGCAGCAATGGATTAGCTAATTTGAGTATTGTTTTTATGATCCGCATTATCAACATGATAAACTGAGAGATATATAGTTGTCCAGAGATGAATTACTTATACGTATAATAGTTCTCATCAAGAGATGTGTTGCATGTATATTACTTTTTGACGAGTGCTCCGAAAGACAAGCCGGTGTCCTTGAGGTATTTGGCGAAGTAGCGTGAAACAGGTCTATTTTTCTGCCTGACGTACTCCAACATGGCGTTCCTCAAATTGGTTGCATCTTCGGCCAGGCGTCGGACTTCGAAGACATGTTTTGGATTGATTTGTTTCAGAGCGTTGATGAGGACATCGGCATTCTCTTTGATTTTGTTGAGGTAGTGTCTTCGCAGGCTGTAGTTGCTCACGAACTGCACCGCACTGTTCGCAGCATACACCACGTATGAGAAAATGTCATTGGCAATGGAATATAGATCCTTGTCCTTGTCCTCAAACTCTTTCTTTAATTGTCTCACAGAATCCAGAAGGCCCAGCACCGTGTTGTAACAAACTTTGGTTTCGCGGATGCAGTTGGAGCGTTGGACTTCAGAGTTGCATTTGCAGTGTTTTGCTGCCTCTGCTTCTTGCTTGTAAACGACCTTAGCAAGCTTCACAACCTCTTCATCGTTAAGAATAAATGAATCGGGATCAGCCATTGGAGAGAGAGAGAGAGACCTCAAGTAGTACTACATTAAATTAGCATCCATGCACATCTCTTTAAAGACTAGCCAGCCTTTGTATGTTTCACAATGCCATATGCTGGATTTTCCGTCTTCTTCTTTTTTTTATTGGAAAACAAACAAACAAACAAAAGCAATATGAATATATGGACGATTGTCGTCTTCTTGGTAATTGAATTTTGAGTTGGTAAATAGATTCAGTGAATATTTTGGTATTTACATCATCACAAATCCTCAGTGGGTAGAAAATGATAGAACGGAAGATTTGGTCCCTTCAACATGTTTTGCACGTTTTTTAAATTAGCAATGGTGTGCCATAATTTTTAATAGCGTCCTTTCTATAGGACCACCATTATCATTATTAAATTTTCCATGCCATTATTTTCTAGAAATTGTCAGGTCTCTATTGACATTTATGGCTAAACAATGATGATACAGCCTTATGCCCACCCTGTACTAATGCATTATATCCACATATTTAATTTTATTTTTTTATTTATTACTAAATGTATGGATTCTATTTAAAGAGCAGAAGTAGGGATGCTCAAATCTTTGTCTTTTTTGTGTAATCCGAGTCCATAGAAATATCAATATTACAAATCCTCTATGGTAGAAAAAGATAGCATGGAGGATTCTACCATAGAGGATTTGGTCCATTCAACATGTTTTACACGTTTTTTTAAACTAGTAATGTTGTGCCATCATTTTTAATAGCATCCTTTCGATAGGACCACTATTATCATTATTAAATTTCCATGCCATTATTTTTTAGAAATTGTTAGGTGTCAATTGAAATTCATGGCTAAACTATGATGATACAGCCTTATGCTTTTGAGGGAAGATATACTCTGTTCTTCTTTTTCTACTCCCACCCTTTACTAATGCATTATATCCACATATTTTATTTTATTTTATTTATTTATTACTAAATGTATGAATTCTATGTAAAGAATAGATGTAGGGACGATCAAACCTTTGTCTTTTATATAATACGAGTCCATAGAAATACCAATATTACAAATCCTTTGTGGTAGAAAATGATAGCACGGAGGATTTGGTCCCTTCAACATGTTTTGCACGTTTTTTCAACTAGTAATGATGTGCCATCATTTTTAATAGCGTCCTTTTTATAGGACCACCATTATCATTATTAAATTTTCCATGCCATTATTTTCTAGAAATTGTCAAGTCTCTATTGACATTTATGGCTAAACAATGATGATACAGCCTTATGCTTTTGAGGGAAGATATACTCTTGTTCTTCTTTTTCTGCTCCCACCCTGTACTAATGCATTATATCCACATATTTAATTTTATTTTTTATTTATTATTGAATGTATGGATTCTATGTAAAGAACAGACTTAAGGATGATCAAATCTTTGTCTTTTGTATAATTCGAGTCCATAGAAATATCAATATAACAAATCCTCTATGGTAGAAAATGATAGCATGGAGGATTTGGTCCCTTCAACATGTTTTACACGTTTTTTAAACTAGTAATGTTGTGCCATCATTTTTAATAGCGTCCTTTCGATAGGACCACTATTATCATTATTAAATTTTCCGTGCCATTATTTTTTAGAAATTGTTAGGTCTCAATTGAAATTTACAGCTAAACTATGATGATACAGCCTTATGCTTTTGAGGGAAGATATACTCTGTTCTTCTTTTTCTGCTCCCACCCTTTACTAATGCATTATATCCATATATTTTATTTTATTTTATTTATTTGATACTAAATGTATGGATTCTATGTAAAGAACAGACGTAGGGACGATCAAATCTTTGTCTTTTGTATAATACGAGTCCATAGAAATATCAATATTACAAATCCTCTGTGATAGAAAATGATAGCACGGAGGATTTGGTCCCTTCAACATGTTTTGCACGTTTTTTAAACTAGTAATGTTGTGCCATGATTTTTAATAGCGTCCTTTCTATAGGACCACCATTATCATTATTAAATTTTCCATGCCATCATTTCTAGAATTGTCAGGTCTCTATTGAAATTTATGGCTAAACAATGATGATACAACCTTATGCTTTTGAGGGAAGATATATTTTGTTCTTCTTTTTCTGCTCCCACCTTGTACTAATGCATTATATCCACATATTTAATTTTATTTTTTTATTTATTACTAAATGTATGGATTCTATTTAAAGAACAGACGTAGGGATGATCAAATCTTTGTCTTTTGTATAATTCGAGTCCATAGAAATATCAATATTACAAATCCTCTATGGTAGAAAATGATAGCATGGAGGATTTGGTCCCTTCAACATGTTTTACACGCTTTTTAAACTAGTAATGTTGTGCCATCATTTTTAATAGCATCCTTTCGATAGGAACACTATTATCATTATTAAATTTTCCATGCCGATAGGAACACTATTATCATTATTAAATTTTCCATGCCATTATTTTTAAGAAATTGTTAGGTCTCAATTGAAATTTACGGCTAAACTATGATGATACAGCCTTATGCTTTTGAGGGAAGATATACTCTGTTCTTCTTTTTCTGCTCCCACCCTTTACTAATGCATTATATCCATATATTTTATTTTATTTTATTTATTTGATACTAAATGTATGGATTCTATGTAAAGAACAGACGTAGGGACGATCAAATCTTTGTCTTTTGTATAATACGAGTCCATAGAAATATCAATATTACAAATCCTTTATGGTAGAAAATGATAGCACGGAGGATTTGGTCCCTTCAACATGGTTTGCACGTTTTTTAAACTAGTAATATTGTGCCATCATTTTTAATAGCGTCCTTTCTATAGGACCACCATTATCATTATTAAATTTTCCATGCCATTATTTTCTAGAATTGTCAGGTCTCTATTGAAATTTATGGCTAAACAATGATGATACAGCCTTATGCTTTTGAGGGAAGATATACTCTGTTCTTCCTTTTTTGCTCCCACCCTGTACTAATGCATTATATCCACATATTTAATTTTATTTTTTATTTATTGCTGAATGTATGGATTCTATGTAAAGAACAGACGTAGGGATGATCAAATCTTTGTCTTTTGTTTAATACGAGTCTATAGAAATATCAATATTACAAATCCTCTATAGTAGAAAATGATAGCACGGAGGATTTGGTCCCTTCAACATGTTTTACACGTTTTTTAAATTAGTAATGTTGTGCCATCATTTTTAATAGCGTCCTTTCGATAGAACCACTATTATCATTATTAAATTTTCCGTGTCATTTTTTTTTAGAAATTGTTAGGTCTTAATTGAAATTTACGACTAAATTATGATGATACAACCTTATGCTTTTGAGGGAAGATGTACTATGTTCTTCTTTTTCTGCTCCCACCCTTTACTAATGCATTATATCCACATATTTAATTTAATTTAATTTATTTATTACTAAATGTATAGATTCTATGTAAAGAACAGACGTAGAGACGATCAAATCTTTGTCTTTTGTATAATACGAGTCCATAGAAATATCAATATTACAAATCCTCTGTGGTAGAAAATCTTAGCACGGAGGATTTTATCCCTTCAACATGTTTTGTTTTGCACGTTTTTTAAACTAGTAATGCTGTGCCATCATTTTTAATAGCGTCCTTTCTATAGGACCACCATTATCATTATTAAATTTTCCACGCCATTATATTTTCTAGAAATTGTCAGGTCTCTATTGAAATTTATGGCTAAACCATGATGATACAGCCTTATGCTTTTGAGGGAAGATATACTCTGTTCTTCTTTTTCTGCTCCCACCCTGTACTAATGCATTATATCCACATATTTAATTTAATTTTATTCATTTATTACTAAACGTATAGATGCGATGTAAAGAATAGACATAGGAATAGACAGAAGATCAAATCTTTGTATTTTGCCTAATACGAGTCCACAGAAATGTCAGTATTACTAGTTTGAAAATTGTGCTTTTTTTGATAAGGGACTAAATTCATCATTTTCTTGCAATTGTGAGGTCCCTACCGAAATTTATGGCTAAATTGGGGATGTATTTGTGCCTTGTTCTAACAAAAGGTATAACTCACGAATACTGATATGTATGTTTCATTGTTTTTAAATTTATATTTTAATTAATTGTTTCTTGTTTCTGATTCAATATTAATCCATATCGTCCAAAAATCTCAATAACTAAAATTTAAAAATTGATATAGTAAGGAACTAGAAACAATATATCCAAGCCATTTATTCTCAAGAAATCAATGGCTTGAATATAAGAAGAATAGGGGCACAAAGCATTTAGGTACAAAGGATTTGAAGGGCTAAATTGTAACGATGCAGCCTTATGCTTTTGGGGGAAGGTATAGTCTGTTGTTTATCTGCTCCCGTAATAATGCAAGATATCCACATATTTAATTTAATTTAATTTATTTATTACTATACGTATGGCTATGTAGAGAACAGACGTAGGAATAGACAGACAATCAAATCTTTGTCTTTACGTAATACGAGTCCATAGAAATATTAATATTATTAGTTTGAAAATTGTGCTTTTTTTGTTAAGGGACTAAATACTTCTTGCCACCATTTTCTAGCTATTGTCAGGTTCCTACTGAAATTTATGGCTAAACTATGAGATACAGCCTTATGCTTTTGAGGGGAGATATAGTCTGTTCTTCTTTTTCTGCTCCCACCCTGTACTAATGAATGATATCAACATATTTAATTTAATTTAATTTATTTATTACTAAACGTATGGATGTTATGTAAAGAACAGACGTAGGAATAGAGGATGATCAAATCTTTGTCTTTTGCGAGTCCAAAGAAATATCAGTATTATTAGTTTGAAAATTGCGATTTTTTTGTTAGAGGAACAAATTCTCCGTGCCATTATTTTCTAGCTATTGTCAGGTCCCTATTGAAATTAATGGCTAATGTACGATGATACAGCCTTATGCTTTTGGGGGAAGATATAGTCACGTCCCTACTGAAATTTAGTGCAGTATGCTTTCTGGAATTCGGAGCAGTGACATCTATCTTTGGAGTTTGGGCATGTGAACATTTGGCATTGGAGCCTAACAGCGCTTCTATATATACATACGGAGACATAGGCAATGAAATGCAAAAACACAGAAACAAAAAGAAGCAGAAGAAAAAAGAGTTAATTTATTCTAGCTCTAGCTGTAGAAATTTATGAAATGGGAGACGGTGTGTTTGACATCCCAGTCACAAACACAACTCTAGAGAGCCTACCTGAGTATGAGGGCAACACAGACCTGAAACCCATTGACAGGGCTGGTGTGGCTCTCAAATTGAAGAACTCAGATGGAAAGAATGAAAGGGCTCTCAAGTACTTACTGGATCTAAAAGAAACTTGTGGTTACGATGTGGGAACACTCTGCCTCGTTTACAATGCTACCGGTGACACCCTAAAATATGCTCTGAAGCATGACTGGGCAGGATATATCGGATCTTCTCCATACCCGATTCAGATTGCAAACGGACAGTGGGGTGCATTTCTGCACGTCAAAGGCAAGGCCTCCACTCAGTCAACCGGGGCTGTGGTGTATCATGGCAAGGACGCTGACGCGGCTGATTGTGATTGGTTGGTGGCTTGGAACAACGCATGGGAGGCGGACAATGATTTTTCCAACAGTGTGAGCACTACTATTTACTATTCATATACGAATATTATAGATTGATCATTTTTCCTATACTGGTCATCATTCATTTATTAACAATTACATGCATGCATGATATTGGTGGGAAGAAAAAACGTACATAATAAAGTAACATTGTTATGATTTTAGTTAATTGGTTCATAAATATGTATTGAACAAATTAAATAACAAATTAATTTTTTGATGGATGAAAAAAACTTGTCCAGGTATACAATGAGGTCCGTAAGAAAGGTAACTATAACTTTACAGCCACAAATTAGACATATTGGTGGAATTTTGTACTGAGAGAAATGCAGAAAGCTGATGTTTATTAGTCGGACGATAACAATGCCAATCATTGATATGATTTCAGTTAAACGGGTTCTTATATATGTATTGAACAATTTAATTAACAATTTAATTTTTTGATGCATGAAAAAAACTTGTCCAGGCATACAATGAGGTCCGTGAGACAGATCACTTTTCAAAGGACTATTGGACTTCGATAGTGTTAGACATATTGCTGAAAGCTGATGTTTATTATTCGGACGATAACAATGCCGACCAGTGGAAAGGAACCTCCTCGTCTGCTTCAATTGGGAAACACAATTTCCCCATCTTTACGGCAATCCTGACGCTGAAGGGTGCCTGATTATAAGACAGCTTATTTAAGTACGTGGTGTGTGAAATTAGCATTAATAATGTAATACGTACCTCTTTTATTCATGTCACAGATGTTCCCTCTGCTACCTTTACGTGTTGTGTTGATTTGGACTGTAATAATGTACTGCCTTGTGCAAGTGTTTAACTGTTTAATTTGCTGTCGAGTTTTTTTCCCAGAATAAATTATGACATATCAAGTCCTTAGAAAAGAAAAAAGGAATAATTTAAACGAGGGTTGAGTTCAAAGACGCAAAGTCCTATTCTATATAAAAAAAATAACAAACTCGACTTACAAACTAAAAAAATCAAAAAAATGAACGCGTTCACATTAATTCACTACAACAAAAAGACACATTTCGCGTCGTCTTCGTTTAAGACGTCGCGAATTGTAGGGGGCTTTGGTGACGTCTTCGTAGACGTCAGGAGAGGTGGCAAAATTCGGCGTCGTTGGATGCAGACGTCGATGAAAACCTATATTTTTTACGTCGTTTAAAAAGTAGGACGTGACAAAGTACTATCCATGACGTCTTGGAGAGTTAGACGTCGGGAAAGGCGAGGAATTAGCTTTCTTCGACGAAACCCGCCCGAAAAAGACGACAACGTTTTGCAAATTTAATTTCCCGCCTCCCAAGCAGATGAGACGACGTCGTATCCCGCCCCTCATAACGACGTCGTCTCATAATCTGTGTAAAATC
>JANVCQ010061714.1:0-10353 GCA_025531925.1 Erythroxylum plowmanianum
ATATGTGAAATATTTAAAAATTATTGTTATTTCATATTAATTGTGATTATTATTTATTATTATGATTTTTGAAAACAAGGTTAATGTAAACAGTAAACTAGTAAAGTATACAGTACAATTGTATAATATATTAATGGACTATTTTGCAAATTTTAAAAATTTTAGAGATTATTTCATAAATTTAAAATATTACCCAAAACGGTGCTTAGTATTGATCGATACTGGTACAATACCATATCAGAACTCAATTTGGTACCTGGTTGGTATAATATTCACAACTTTGATCGCAACGAAGCGTATGACTAGTGATTTTCATGGACATAATTTAGCTAGTATTTTGATCTTGTACTTTAAGTTATCAAATGTTAAATTAGATTCAAGTTAGTTTAATTTAATAATTAAAATTTTTATTATTAAATAATTTAAAATAATTTAAAGCTCAATTCAAGTAAAAGCAAATTTAATTTAATTCAATATAACTCATTGATGGGTAAAATAATATGAGCAAGTATTATCTCAATTATATGTTATTTATTAACGTAAAAAAGGAGAAGTAAATGCCAAGAGATCATTCAACACTTTAATAAAAAGGAGAAAACGATTCAAAGCTCCTCATTGTTGTTTCGTGTTTGGCTCACGATCAACTCATGATTCACTTTGATTCCTGCACTGTTGTTTCATATTTGGCTTGCGAACAACTCATGATTCACTTCGATTCCTACTTTGTTGTTTGGCTCATAAACAACTCAATTTTTGCACGTTTCGTGAATTAAGTTACTAATGAGAGCTAACTCTTAATATTACATGTCAAAACATATCAAAAATTTTATTGATAATTCAAGATTAACTATGGATTTATAAAATCAGAGATAATGTGATATATATATATTCATTGTTGTTAGGTTATTCACTATGTCTTATTATTTTAATTTTGACATTTTTGATTATTGGATATTTAGATAATGATTAAAAATATAAATCAAGAAGTCTTACTTGAATTAGATTATTGGATAATTGTTGTTGCACAAATAAAATTCTATCTTGAATGAAGATTGTATTAGATCACGTTCTTTTCAGATATGGATAATGCAAGATGACGTGTGTGATTGTGGTGTGAAGGTTTCTAGGGTCTTGAATTGTTATTGCTGCATGACTCTATTCCTTGAAGGATATACGTGAGTTATTAGGTGATTCTTTTCTTGGTGGATGTTGGCGTGAATTTCTCTAATGTTGGTCTTACCACGTGGGCGACTGGTGCTATCTCTGTTTTGCAAAAAATACGTGAGTGTTTTGGTGAGGCTTTTCTGGTGAGTTTTGATGGTGAATGGAAGAGGAAAAGTTTGTTGTTTTTTATATGAATAGTTTACTGCATTGATGGAGGCTTATGTGTGATATTGCCAAGTGTGAAGAAAATTGAAGATAGTCGAAGGTGTGTTGATACATGTGTGACCCAGCTCTTACACTTGAAGTGTTATTTACTTGGTAAAGGTTTTGGTTGGGTTTTTAACTGGTGGGCTGTGCATGATTTGATTTTTGCTACACACGTACATGAGTCATTGTTAATCCTTCAGTTTTAGTGGTTATGGTAAGTGAAATATGTCAAAGGTGAACCTGATATCTAGTCTCTCTTGGTCTGTGTTTTTGGTTTGTTCTTATCGATGGGGAATGGGAAGATCGCACTGTATGACTATTCAGCTGTGCATCATTTCTTGGCTGTGAAGAAAATTGTTATTTGTCTCTTACTCAAGTGTATACTTGATTGGTGAATTATTTGTTTAATCAGCTGAGTGATTTTTTCATTGTTCTTGCTTTAAAAGATTATTGAGAAAAATCCTTTGTTGATGTTAACACGAGTCGGTCATATTATTGAGTGTGAATCACTTTCATGGGTAGTGAGGATAAGTGGTAGTGTCAAGGGTTAAGTAGTGTCGGCTTATTAAAGCTTTGTGTAAAACTATCGTTGTCCTTTGATGAAAGTATTAATCTAGGTTAAAGCCCCGTAGACGTAAACAAGGTGTGCCAAACTACTATAACAAATATTGATGTTGATTTATATTTTTGCGTTTAGTTTTTCTAGTTATTGATTGCACTAAAAACGATTGTGGCAAAACTAATATACCCCTATGGTTCTTTCAATTGTTTTTTCTATTTGAATAAATTGTTAAAGGCTTCAAATAAACTTGGCAATTTTTAAATAAAATGCTAAAATTTTCAATTATATTTCACAAAATTGTTTAAAATCAAATATGTAAGATAACTTTGTATCTCTTAATAGATAATAAAAAATTATATATCTATGAAATTTTTTTAAGCAAGTGTAAGAGAAGTAACACCTATTTATTATAACCATATTGTACTCTCATCACAAGTTTAATAAGAACCTTACCTATAATGATAAAGTGTCAAATTTTTCATTAAACTTCGACTCATTTAATTAGATCATTTATATGTCACTTTATTATTTTTAAATTTGATCAAATTTTATTTTTAAACTTTAAGTTTGAAAACTAGTAACTAATAAATGGCTTACAGGAATAAATTTTCAATGTACTTCCCCTTGGACAAATATTAATTATAAGTCTTGTGGGATCAAATGATAAATTTTGATTGCCTTTTACACAGGTCCAACACAATCATATATATAATAACCATATTTATGTGAATGAAAAAATAAAGTACAAAAAATAATAATGACAATTGAATGATTTATAATGTATTGTTTGATGGTCTCAATTTTTTTTTGTAATTTTATGCTAAATTGTAACATAGGAAAGTGTTTTCTCTCATTATATATTAAACTACATTAGAAAAAAATCTATATGGGGTTAAAAATTATATTCTCCTATATTTCAAAAACACATCAATATTTCAAGATATTTGAATGCTTTAAGAGATGTAAAATGTATAGTTTGTTGCATATTATTGGCCTTAAAATACATAGAATGTATAGTTTGTTGCATATTATTGGCCTTGCATATTATAAGGCCAATAATATGCAACAAACTTTACATGCATAGTTGAAGAGGTTATTGATGGAATCAATAGTAGTCACAGCGGAAGCAACCTAGGATCAGAAATACACATACAGGCAAACCAATCACAAGAATCGAAACAAGACATACTTGTTGAAGCGCAGAATCGCTAACTGGTCTTCTTTCCACAAAATCTTATTTCCACAAATCTTCTTATCACTCACAGTCTTTTGCCGTGTAACCTTAATTATTTATGTAACCCTTATTTCTAGGTTGGTAGAACAGATCATGTGTTTTCTAGAGAGTTTCTGTTTTCTAATCCACCACTCTTCGATAGGAAGAAAAAATATATATATATATATATATATTGAAAACCCTCTCCTTTTCGCATAAGAAGTAACCGATAAGATTATACGATTTTTTTCAATGTGGTTTGTAATTCAAATCAATAGATTTTTCTATTTAATTTAAAATATTAATAATTAAAATTTTTAATTAAAATAATATGTTGCTTATTTAAATTACAAATAACACACGCGCAATACAAACAATAAAGGCATGATAGGACCGCAGGGAAAAATTAATAAGACTAAAATTGTAATAAGAATCTATACAGGACCAGTATATTCTTATTATAATTAATCATAAATTATTCCAGTAAAAATTTATGATTGAATTCGTTATTAATTTTAAATTTCCACAACATAATAAATTATGTTCTTCATGTTAAGATTATAGATGCTTGTCAAATAAAATAAATTACTGACAATTTATTTAAATGACAATTTTAATCTTTAAGATTGTCGCTAAACTTATTTCATGTATTGGATTAAAAATCCACCTGCAGGGTTTACACAATGAAACCTTATAAGCTTACTTAAAGTGCATCATCATTCTCTATACCGAGACATGGATTCCATCATTAATTAATATTTAACAAATACAAATTGCCTTTTCCCAATTCACCGAGTATTATTGTCCGATAATTAAAATTCACTCTTTAATGAATTAAAGCAAAAGACAATGTATATTTGCTTATATTAACTAAATCAAGATTAAGAACATAAATCTTATTTCTAACGTCCACAAGAATATGTTTTAACAGTTATTATAAAACAACCATTCTCAACTTGCTCCAGTTAGATACATATAAGATGTACTAACATATATTAATATTATGTAAATCTCCAATTGAATACAATTAAATAATTGTTTAATGAAAAACATTCAAAGACTATACTATTACATTTGCATGGTTAATAGTACATATCTATCAATCTCCCACTTAGACTCATAACCATGCATCTATTATTTTAACTCCTATTCCTTCCACATGAATATAAAAAATCTTTGCTGGTAAGCTCTTTGTAAAAGGATTAGCTAGGTTGTTTTTTATGCAATCTTCATTACCACCACATCACCCCTTTGAACTATGTCTCGTATCAGGTGATACTTCTACTCAATGTGTTTTGCCCTTTTATGGCTTCGTGGCTCCTTCGAGTTTATAACTACCCCACTATTGTCACAATAAAGTGTAATAGGCGATTGAACTGTTGGAACCATACCCAGATCCATTAGGAAGTTCCTAAGCCATACTACTTCCTTGGTTGCCTCAAAGGCTGCCACATATTTAGCTTCCATGGTGGAGTTTTCAACACAAGTTTGCTTAATACTCCTCCAACTTATGGCTCCACCTCCTAGGACAAAAACATTTCCTGAGGTAGATTTTCGAGAGTCCTTGTCAGACTGAAAGTCTGAATCTGTATAACCTATGGGTACAACTTCTTCTGACTAGTAAACCAATATATAATCTCTAGTTTTTTTTAAGTACTTGATTATATGCTTGACTGTAGTCCAATGTTCTCGCCCAGGGTTAGACTGAAATCTGCTAACCATGCCAACAGTAAAACAGATATTAGGTCTAGTACACAACATTGCATACACTAGGCTTCCTCCTGTAGAAGTATAAGGAGCTGCCTTCATGCTCTCTATCTCTTCAGATGTCTTAGGAAATTGATCTTTAGATAGAGTGATTCCATGTCTGTAAGGAAGAAAACCCTTCTTGGAATTCTGCATGTTGAAACAAGCAAGAATAGTATCAATATAAAGTGCCTGTGACAAGCCAATCATCCTATTCTTGCGATCTCGCATAAGCTTGATCGTAAGAATATGAGCAGCTTCTCCTAAGTCCTTCATATCAAAACACTTAGACAACCAGTCCTTGACAGAAGTCAATATACCTATACAATTTCCTATAAGCAGAATATCATCCACATATAATACCAGAAACACTACCTTCTTGCCATTCCACTTCTTATACACACAAAACTCATCATGACACTGATCAAAACCAAAAGTATTTATCGACTGGTCAAAACAAATATTCCAAGCCCTTGATGCCTATTTAAGTCCATAAATGAACCTATTGAATTTGCATAGCAAATGTTCTTGGCCATTAGCAATGAAACCCTCTGGTTGCTTCATATAGATGCATTCATCAAGACTTCCATTTAGGAAATCCATCTTGACATCCATTTGCTAAATTTCGTAATCCAAATGAGCTGCAATGGATAGAAGAGTTCTAATAGACTTAAGCATGGATACCGATGAAAAGGTTTCCTCATAATCAATCCCATCTTTCTGAGTATACCCTTTCGCAACAAGCCTCACCTTATAAGTTTGTACTTTATTGTCTACACCCATATTTTTCTTATAGATCCACTTACATCCGATGGGTTTAACCCTTTCAGGTGGTTCTACAAGTTCCCAGACTTGATTAGAGTACATAAACTCCATCTCAAATTTCATAGCTATAAGCCATTTATCAGCATCTTTATCTTGTAATGCATTGTCGTAAAATATTGGTTCGGTATTCACTTATTCAGGGATTCTGTCAAATGCTTCTCCCAAAAGTGTATATCAAATCGGTAGTCATCTTATTCTCCCACTACGACAAAGTACTACAGATTGTTCAACCACACCTGCATCTTGCTGCAGCTGTAAAACCGACAAGTCTATAACTAGTGTGACCACTTCCTGGTCATGGTCGAGAGCCTCAACATGTCCGTCATTACCAATAGGCAATGAAAAGTCAGGGACTCCTACTTCTTATTCTTGTAGATTTGGATCAATAGCTATTGCATCAATCCTAACATAACTCCCACTATTTTCAGGCTATAGTGGAATGTTAGGAACTGACTCTTAGGGCAAATATTGAGCTTGTGGTCCACTGACATTTCTCCCACTATGACGAGGCAATAGAATGTTAGCTCTAACCAAGAATGGTTTAGGTTCATGATCGGTTGGAAATAGTCTAGCTAGTATGTTTTCTCCTCTAAACTCACGCAAGGCTAATTGACTTTTGGGAATATGGTTTATAATATAGTCCTCCTCAAGGTAATGTGCATTGGTACTAACAATGATCTTCTTATCCTTAGGACTATAAAATAAACCACCTTGTGTTCCTATAGGATATCCAATAAAGAAACATAACTATGATTTGGATTCCAACTTATCTGTTTTTCCTTTAAGCACATGGGCTGGGCAACCCCACATCCGAACATATCTTAAACTAGTCTTAGGCTCAGTCTACAGTTCTGTTGGAGTCAGAGATACTGAATTAGAAGGAACTAAATTTCGAATGTATGCTGTTGTTTCAATTGTATATCCCCATAAAGAAATAGGCAAATCTGAATAACTCATCATCGATTTAACCATTTCCATAAGTGTCCTATTTCTCCCTTCTGCTACACCATTCTATTATGACATACCAGGTGCAGACAATTGTGAAGTAATTCATTGTTCTGATAAATAAGCAATGAATTCCCTAGAGAGGTATTCTCCACCACGATCAGATCAAAGTGACTTGATATATTTTCCATGTTGCTTCTCCATTTTTTCCTCAAATACTTTGAAATTTTCAAAGCATTCAGACTTACGGTGCAATGGGTAAATATATCCATACCTTGAGTAATCATCTCTGAAAGTCACAAAATACTCAAAACCACATCATTGGGCCACACATATCAGAATGAATCAGTTCTAACACATCATTGGCCCTATTATCTTTTAAGGGCAAAGGCCTCTTAGTCATTTTACCTTCCAGACAGTATTCACAGATTGGTAGTACCTCCACTTGCAATGAACTCAAAGGTCCATCTTTGACCAACCTAGAAATTCTATCTAAATTAATATAACGAGGCCAAAGATAAGTGTGAATGAATTCAATAGGACGTTTTCTTTTTAATGGTACAACAACATTCATAATTAAGTTGCAATTCATGTGAATCTTTAAGAATAAATAGATCATCCATTAATGAGCTAGAACAAATGATTTGTTTTCTAAATTTAATAACGACAGAATCATCATAAAATTCATTAAAACAAACTGAATATCTGTTCTTACTCAAACTAGAAATAGAAATTAAATTCCTTCTAATTGAAGGAATATACAAAACATCCCTTAACAGCAATGCTCTATTATTCTTAAAATTTAAAGTAACATTCCCTACAACTAAAACTACAACTTCGATGCCATCTCCCAGAAAAATTCTCACTTCTCCTTCACTTAACTAGCACGTTACTTGAAACCTCTGCAAAGAATTGCAGACATGATTAGTGGCTCCTGAGTCTACACACCATTGGAGTGTAGTCAATACCGCTAAACAAGTTTCAACAACTAGTAAATAAAAAAGAGATGTACCTTGCTTTTTCTTGGCTATCCAAGTTGGACATTGCTACTTCTAGTGACCTTGTTGCTTACAATGAAAACACTTGCCTTTGGGCTTTTTCACAGCACCATTTGCACTATTAGCTGCACCATTCTTTTTAGGCTTAAGCTTGTGAGCCTTTTTCTTCTTACCCCTTTTCTGAGCAAATGAAGAACCTCGCACAACATTAAGCACAACAGGTGTAACTCCTTGCTTAGTAATAGTCTCAGCAGCTACCAGCTCATTTAGCAACTTAGACAAAGTAAAATCCATCTTATTCATGTTATAATTCAAATGAAACTACTGAAAACTGGCTGGCAGAGTGTTCAAGGCCATCTCAATCTGAGTAACCTTGTCAACCTCAGAACTAAGAACCTTCATGTCATTCAAAAGATTTATCATCTTCAAAACATGGGTTCTAATAGGAGTTCCTCCATCTTAGAACTAAGAATCTCCCTAAGTGCATTCTACTTGGCTGCACTAGTCTGGTCTCCAAATATCTCCTTAAGATTCTCTAAGATATCATAAGTTGTGTCCATCTTCTGATGCTAATGTTGCAAAACATTTGATATAGATGTCAAAATGTAACATCGCGTCATCTCATCAGCTTTAACCCATTTCTTGTAAGCCTTAGTAACTTCTTCAACACACCTTATTGAGCGCAAACTTGTACTCTTTAGCAATAAACAAAATGTCCAAATTTCTTTTCCAGTCCACATAGTTGGGACCCTCAAGCATATTTTGGGTTAGGATGTTGGCAAGGGGATTGAAGGATGTCATATTCAATTGAGATTAAGCAAAATATCAAAATAATATTTTCTGAATTTTAACACATAATTGAATAAAACAAATATGACCTTAAAATTCACTTATGCATATCTGACATTCATGAATAGCAATCTCGATGGGAGAATTAAACTAACCATATGTCATGCATAAATAGTAAAATAACTGATATGCACTACTTGATGGGAGAAACATGCCAAAAAACTATTATAAGTAAAAAAAACCATTACATTAAGTTCATGCCCCTAATTAAATTGCTCAGATGGAGAGTTAAAATAATACAGACAAAACTAGACTAAAACCAGTGATACACAAACACATATCATCTATCGATGGGAAAGAATATGCAAGTAGTCACAACTAGCAAGTAATGGAAAACACCTATTATATATATAAATATATTCTATTTGACTGTATTATTTAATAAACAGCAAATTTCCAAAAGAATTTATAAAAAACTTAAAAAATTCACAAAGAATTTAATTTGCAAAACTAAAAAAAATATTTCTAGGCCATTTTTCAAAATTAAGAAATATTTTAGATCATTTTGCAACAAAACATCATCTTTCTGGGCTAAGATGAAAATTTTCCGAACTTAGTTTGAAAAACTTAGAAACATCTAGGGCCTGAAAGGAAGAATAAAGGATTTATTTATAAACTTTAAACAGATCCATCCAGAAAACTTGCCACTTCATCATCTAGCTCACGATGAAAGCAAAACCATCCATAAAACTTTAAGAAGACAAAAATTTTTAAAAACTTTAAGAACCATCTAGAAAACTTGCCACTTCATTGTCTCACGATGAAGACAAAACCATCAAGAAATCTTGCCACTTCATTGCCTACCTCACGACGGAAACAAAACCAGTTGTTGTTTTGTTTTGTTTTATTTAACAAAAACCTTTTTCACTCTTGCATGAAAACAGAAAACAACGACTTGTATTATTAACGATTTACAAGATTTTCAACTTTCACGTTAAACAACAAAAATTTTTGTTTTAAATACAAAAATCGTTTTTAGTTTTCATGCAAACGATTTTTATACAAGTGGGAAAAAACGATTTTCATGCAAACGATTTTTATAGAAAAAACCGTATCTCTCATAGAAAGAAAGAAACGTTTTCATACAAATGGAAATAGAAAACGATTTTACAAGATTTCCATCTTTCACGTTAAAAACAGAAAATGTTTGCATTATAAACAATTTACATGTGTTTTAATTTTCATGTTAAGCAAAAACATGATTTTCTCCATTCTCTACATAGACAAATCATTTTCCTTTTTTTAAATCAGAAACATGAAATAATTTTCATCTGTTGAAGAGCGAAAATGTTTTTTTAATGAAAATTAAAAAAATATTGTTTCGAAACACCAAAACATTTTCCCGAAACAAATAAACATATATTTTATGGCAACATCCAAAAAAGCAAACCATAAACACAATTCATGGAAAAAGGCCACCTATATATATATTTCTAGGGCTCTGATACCAATTGATGGAATTAATAGTATTCACAGTGGAAGTAACCTAATATCAGAAATATATATATAGGCAAACGAATCACAAGAATTGAAATAAGATAGACTTGTTGAAGCATAGAATCGCTAATTGGTCTTCTTTCTACAAATCTTTTTATCACCCATAGCCTTCTGTCGTGTAACCTTAATTATTTCTGTAACCTTTGTTTCTGGGTAGGCAAAAAGAACAAATCATGTGTTTTCTAGAGAGTTTCTATTTTCTCTTTATTTTCCAATCAACCTCTCTTCGATGGGAAGTTAAGATTTCAACCTCCAAGTCATACAAGAATTATGTCAAGAAGAGGGTTTTCTTGAAATTAAAAAATCGTATAATCTTATCGGTTATTTCTTATGCAGAAAGGAGAGGG
>JANVCQ010061781.1:0-10350 GCA_025531925.1 Erythroxylum plowmanianum
TTTGATTCTTAAAAATTAAGTTTAATATTTTTTTTACTTTACAATGTTACTAAAGATCATGTACGATTTAATCTTTAAAATATTTTAAAGAAAGAAAATTAAATTCAATTGAAAAGAATTTAGAGCAGAGAATCATTTTAATGGCAACTCACATCAAAATGTAAAAGAAGATGGCTATTGTCTCTTAATAAAAAATTAAATAAGATTATGACATGATGAAATAAATAAGATCAAAGAATAATAAGGATACAAGATATAACTTAAGGTATAATATACAATATCTATTCAAGGATTTCATGAACTTTATCATATACATCTAAACATGTACAAGAGAAATAATGCCTTTAAATTATTTTGTCTCTAAACTACAAGTAAAGTATATATATATATATATATATATAAAATAAGCCCTCATTTTAAATGTATATGATAAAGTCTATGGAATAATTGTACATTGTAAATAAAATTATAATGAGATTATAATTATAAGATTCATGTTACATTTATGTATTATCCCTAAATTGTTCCTAATTATTGTTTTATTAAAACTGGACATTAATAGAACGTAAAAAAAATTAGCACATGTTATGTTTTTCCTTGCGAAGGAAGAAGTCGATCTCACAGGTTAAAATATAGAGATACTTAAACAAACATGTGAGTGCTTGTAAGAAAATAAGTTCACTGAACAGACCCGATATGAGAAATCTATTTGAAATATTACTTATATGTCTATGGAAATTCTCATTGTGATAATTGTATAAGTGATCATTTAATTTGAGGTCACCAAAGTTATCTTGTATGAGAATTGTTATGTTTTGATACTACTTACGATCAATTAAATCATGATTCATTTAATCAGTAGTCATTGGATGTAGCATGAACTATATGTTGTGTAATCAAGTTATGATTCATCACCCTAAAGTAATTAGGGAGAATGTTTCGTTATTTTCGGTTAGTATCGATTCGAAATCTTTGGCCAAGATGGAATTATAATTTGTAAATAGTTTACAAATGTCATTAATTGAATCTATAGCTAATAGTAAAGCACTTATATGATTGGACTCAAAATAGAGTATACATTAATTTCATGTTCTGTCTAATCGGAACATTGTATGATAAAAATATTTAATTATACGGAAAATCATGCACAGAAAGATTAGTCAAAACCACTTTGACATTTCTAAATATTTGGGTAGTCATTATGCATTGCTAAACGCCAATCTTGATCTATGATTATAAATTGTTTAATTGGAGAATTAAAGATAAATTAAAAAGCAGTTTTAATCTATCTAATTCTAAATATGAATTAGAGTTATAATTTATAATCATTGCTAACATATTTGGGAACCTAATGAGTCTCACATATAGAATAGGCTGAAAAGAATAAAGTTATTTTAATCAAGTTGGACTTGATTGTAAAGTTTGAGTAACTTTATGATTAAATATGAGATATTTAACAAATAAGGATCAATATGAGATATTGATCTAATTTGGGCATAATTGATATTTAATTAAAATTATTTGTAATTCTATTCAAAGTTTAATTGAAATTAAAATTTAATTTCAATTAGGTTACTAAAACATCTAAAATCTATTATAAATATAGTTAAGCTCTAATAGAGCTAGCATTTTTTGCTTAACTCTCTCTATAAGAGTTACAGAGTTCTCTCAAATTATTCTGTGGATACCGTTAGAGGCCAGATGCTTGCGCGGCTACAGTGGTTGAAACGGATCGATTTTAGAAACAATTCAAGAGATACGACGAGATTAAGATCAAGTTTTAGAATAAGATACGACTTAAGTTTACGCTTTATTATGATTTGTGTTAATCATTTATAGAATTAAAGAGATTTTGATTTTAGGGAAATCAAAGGTTGCGAAAGTCTTGTAATTATTCTGCTACGATCGGGATTAGATCTCGACCCAATTTTTCAACAATGATATCAAAGCTGAATTTTAATCCTATAATTTGATTAAATTTTTATTGTCATTGATCAGCATTGGAATTGAAAAACTAGATACCTGAAATCGTAATAGCTTGAGGTAGAACAAATATGAAAAGTTTATATTTTTAGCACTTGAATATGGAAATTGTAAATCCTATAATAGTATGTATGTGTTATTGGTGGTGTTTGCGATTTCTGGTTGTGTTTTTTGTGAATCTGCAAGTTTGCGTTGTTGTTGGGTATTGTTTTGGTGTTTTAAGTTTCTAGAAAAGTGATCCTAAAAAACAATGAACCCTAGAATGGTTATGGAGTTCTAAACTAGGGTTACGTCTGCGAATCTGGCTACTGGAATTCTAAAATAGGGTTACGTCTGCAAATCTGGCTACTGGAATTTGTGTTATGCGTTTTCTAGTTTGCGAATTGCGTTTCTGTAATAGGAGGCTTTCGATTGCTGATACGTTGTGATTTAGAGGCATGCTGACGAGGCTTCTTTTATTGGTTTTATGTGGATAGGTGTAACAAAATCGCCCATTTTATCACACAGCCATGTACGAGGATCTCATCTATGAAATCAATGAAGAAGATTTCTTTCTCTCTCTAATTTCCTTCTCTCTCTCCTTTTCTGCTCTTCCTTTTATTTCTACCTTTTCTCTGAAATTCCTGAAAACTTGGTCATCCTTGAGCTTTGAACTTTGGAAGCTAACATTTGGTATCAGAGCACGATCCACGGCTGAAGGGACGCACCTGACGAAGTTTAAAGTTGCATTCAAAACAGAGGTTTTCCAAGAGCTCCGACAAATGGTGAATCGCATGGAGGAGAAATTATTCCAGCACCTGGAAGAGGCCAATGAGCGTGACTTCGTCGCACTCAAAACATTGATGGAGGGTATTAAGCATAAATAGAGACAAGATGAAGTTGCTGTCAACAATAATGAACCACGAACTAGTAATGTGCGCAACATAGGTAAAAAATGACAGCGGTGGACGATTCTCAAAAATTGGTCGCATCGAATTACCACATTTTGACAGCAACGACATGAAGGGCTGGTTATATAAATGTAACTAGTTGTTCCAGCTGGATACCATCGAAGAAGAGAAAAAGGTCTAAGACTCTAAATCGTAGCGATTCACTTAGAGGGACCAACATTGGAATGGCACCAACGTTTTGTCAGAGAGTGGCCAACCCACCATGTGCCATCGTGGATGGCATATTCTTTAGCGATGACTAAACGTTTTGCGGATGTTGCCACCGATCTAGCAACGGAGTTCAAAAACATCAAGCAGCATGGCTTTATTCTGGAATATCAAAATAGTTTTGATACACTTCGAAACAAAGTCCATGAGGTGTTACCGGAAATATACTTGAAGGGACACTTTATTGATGGCCTCAATGGTGATCTACAAGTGGTAGTGAGGGTCCTGAGACTGCAAGCTCTTCATGAGGCTCAATGCTTCGCCAGTTGCAAGAAATGGCGTTGGAAGCATTTCGTAGAGAACGTAATTATGGTAAAGGCATCCTTCCTCGACCACCTCCCCCACCACTGAGGAATCTGGCACCGATAGTCATACCTTTACCACATTGGGAAGCAGTAGCACCCCTTTTTTAGAATCTGATGATTGTTAGGACATGCACTGAGAGCTAAATGAGAATGTGGTGAATGTTATTATTGTCCGGAGCATTAAACGCCCGAGCATCGATGTTGAAGGACAATCAATGTTCATGCCATTGAAGTTATGCTGGAAGAAGATTTTACTAAAGTGGAGGATGGAGAAGATTATGAGGGGCATGGACCAGAGGTGCGATCCATTTCATTAACTGCAATTTCTGGGATCCCTAACTGTAGAACCATGAAACTCAAGGGAAGAGTCGAGACTTATGATGTGAATGTGTTCATCTATTCGGGTAGAACTCACATATTTTTTAGTGACAAAATGATTCAGAAGTTAGGTCGAGAAATTGAGGATCTTGAACCATTAGAAGTCATAGTAGCCAATGGTCATCTAGTACCCGTTAAGGGGTCTTTGCATGAGGGCTTCAATGGGAGCTATAAGGCTTTGAATTTGTTGATGATGTAATGTTGATGCCATTGGGGGGTGTGAATTAATTCTAAGAATACAGTGGCTTTGAAGACTAGGGGAAGTGAATTGGGACTTTGAAAAAATGGTCATGCAATTCACTTACGAAGGAAAGAAAGTGAAATTAAAAGGAAGCTTACAAACTGAAGTGATGGCTTCAACTCCAAGGAAAAATCGAACATGGTGGCAAGGGGTTTTAAGTGGGGAACAAGATCAGGCTTTTCTCATACAGGTCAGTGGGGTTGAGTTGTAACCTGCCCGGTGCAACACGCCAGAGGAATTGGAAGAAGAATTGTCTGCATTGTTAATCAGTATGAAGAATTGTTCCAAGAGCCCAAGTCTTTACCTCCCCACCGTGAGTTAGATCACAAGGTTGTCTTAACTCCAGAGACAACCCATTAATGTGTGACCTTATTGTTACCCAGCCCTACAGAAGGATGCCATAGAGATGCTAATTCAAGAGATGTTAGCTTCAGGAGATGTATGTCCTAATCAAATGCCATACTCATCTCCCATTGTTCTAGTGAAGAAAAAAGATGGGACATGACGTCTATATTTTCATTACAGACAATTAAACTGAGCCACTGTTAAGGATAAGTTTGTCCGTTTCGATTATAAAGGAGTTGTTGGATGAATTAAAGGGTGCTACAATTTTTTCAAAGTTAGACTTAAGATCAGGTTATCACCAAATTAGGATGCGACAAGAAGATGCGGAGAAAACTAAATTTCAAACACACCATGATCATTTTGAATTCATGGTGATGCCCTTTGGTCTCACCATAGCTCCCTCAACATTCCAAGCCTTAATGAACTCCATCTTCCAAAGCTACCTGCGAAAGTTTGTCATAGTTTTCATCGACGACATCCTCGTTTATAGTGAGGATTGGTTAACCCACTAGTAGCACTTATGACATGTACTTGATGTTTTGAAAGCTCATGCTTTGCTCGTTAAAGCTAACAAGTGCAGCTTTGCAGCACCTAGCATCGAATATCTTGGGCACGTAGTTAACAAGGCTGGAGCTGTAACTGATCCTAGCAAGGTGAAAGCCATGCTACAGTGGTCGAAACCTACAAACATTAAACAACTGCGGGGATTTTTGGACTTGACAGGATACTATTGCCAATTTATTCGACACTATAGCATCGTAGCTCGACCTTTAACCAATTTGATGAAGAAGGATGAGTTCTCATGGACGGAGAAGGCAGAAGTGGCTTTTGAAGAATTGAAGAAGTTAATGGCTGCTGCTCCTGCCTTAGCCCTACCTAACTTCAATAAGCATTTTACTGTAGAAACTGACGCATGCAATGAAGGGATGGGTGCGATGCTACAACAAAATGGTCATCCGATTGCTTATATAAGCAAGGCTTTGGTTTCATGACAGCTTGCCCTTTCAACCTATGAGAAAGAATTCCTAGCGGTGGTGTTTGTGGTAGAAAAGTGGAGACCATATCTGCTTGGAGTTTATTTTATCATTAAAACAGACCATCGGAGTTTAAAGCACATGTTAGAACTGATAAAAGACCCAAAAACAAGTTGATTATTTCGGGCATGTTACAAGGCACATTGGCGGGTCCCACTACGGTTTCATTTTATGTTTAAACTTTGTCGTTTTCTTCCTCACCACACAAGTGGTACTGTACATAGTAGTAGGCAAATAGTTTTGGTTTTGTACAGCTAGTAGATACGTTAGTTAATATTTCCCTTGATTTTAGGAACCCCAACCAATTGGAAATAGGGGTTAGGGGGTATAAATAATGTCTCATATGTACAATACAATGTATGAAAGAATACTCTTTCTTCACCTATTGTTTTCTTTGCTTTCTTTCATGGTATCAGAGTAGAGCCTATTCTCTGATTCCTCTACCTTAACATACAATGTCAAATATAATGGACAATAGTGGCTCTAGTGCCACAATCATACCAACAACAAATGAATACGAGCCCTACTCTATCACTAACACTGAAAATCCTGATGTCGTGCTTGTCACTACACCTTTCAATGGCAACAACTACATTACTTAGAGCAAATCCATGACTATAACCCTAGGTGATAAGGATAAGCTATCTTTCATCGATGGAACCTGCACCTTACCCACAGAAGATATAGTCTTATTAGCACAATGGAAGAGAGCAGACAGCATGGAAAAATCATGGATCCTTAATGTCATTATCAAAGAACTAGGTGGTGCCTTCTTATCTTTTCCTATTGTTAGAAAACTTTGAGTAGAATTACAAGAAATGTTTGGTGAAGCAAATGGGCCATTGCTGTATCAACTAGAGAGGGAAATAAGTTCTCTAAAATAAGGTACCTTAATAGTATCTGCCTATTATACTAAACTAAAAAAATTGTGGGATGATTTGTTTAGTCCAAGCCCTACTCCTATGTGCATTTGCGATACTTCAAAGGCTATCATTACCAAAGAAAATGCTCACAGACTTGTACGATTTCTAATGGGACTCAATGATGAGTTCAAGCATGTTGTTAACCAAATCATGTTAGTGGAGCCCCTACCTACTGTGAATAAGGCTTTTTCTATATTGCAAACTGTTAAGAGACAAAAGGTGGTGAGTTCTACTATGGACAGTACCCCTAACATGGCAATGTTAGCTAAACAGTCGAGTGGCTGGAAGCAGTGTTTTGAAAACCAGATCGGACCGAACCGGTCTGTTAGACCGGAAAATTGGTGAATCGGAGTATGAAATGGTCCGATTTAGCCCATTTTTTTGTGAGTGATTGATCTGTTCATTTTACGATCAGACCAGTAAAAATCGCTGAACTAGTGAAAGAAAGAACCGGCCGGTCCATTTAAAATGTCTTGATTTTGATGATTTCAACTTGTATTATGATTAGTGATCTTTTTTTTATCTTTTTGATGAAATATGACTAATGAGTTTTATTATCTTATTTTGTATTGTGTTAGTAAAGTTAAAAAAACTTTTATATTTTGAAGTTTGAAGGTTTAAGTTAAGTTTACAATTAGATAAATAATTAAATAGTATGTTTAAAAATTATCTTATATATATAATAAATAAAATAAAAATTTATATATTTATTAGTCACCGGTTCGATCACGGTTGAATTCCCGTTGAACCATTGACTCTTGAATCAATTGCTTCTCCGGTTCAGTCACCGGTCTGATTTTTAAAACATTGGCTGGAAGAAAGGTGGGGAAAATAATAACAACTCTAACAAAGGACCTTATCTCAAGAATGAGGACAAATACTATGAAAAATGCAAGAAAAATGGGCATACCTTAGAAACCTGCTTCAAAATCCATGGAGTCCCTGACTGGTACAAGGAACTTGCTGCACAGAAGGAAAAAGGGAAGGCAAACATGGCCCAATCAACATACAGTCCTGCAGATACCACACAAGAGCAAAATGAAGAAAAACCATAAAATGGACAGATACATTCTAGTCTTGCTAATTTCATTCAACAGGAGATAATTTAAGCCTTTAAAGGCAAGACTACTGGGGAGGTAAAATATTCAAGGTATCAAAATTATGCAGGTAATGTTACACATTCTGTGAACACGGCTTTTAAGTGTCCTGAATCCTGGCTTATTGATTCTGGTGTTTCTACACATATGACGACAGACCTAATTCTTTGCACTAATTATATGACTAATAATGATGCCTATGATCCTATGACTCTACCTAATGGAACAAAGCAAGAAGTTGCTCACATTAGCCAGGCACAAATAGGGAATAAAATCTCTCTCAATGAAATTTTACACTTACCTAATTTCTTTAAGAATTTGTTATCAGTCAATAAACTTACTACTTAAAATGAAGTTGTTACAACTTTCCTCTCAACAAGTTATTTTTGTAGTACCTTCTGACTAATGATGTTATGGCTATTATCAAGGCAGTGAATGGACTAAATAAACTAAACATAGAGACCTTTCTATCCCCAACCAACCTAAAAGGTCCCTCCTTAGAGTTTTACAAAGCTGAGAATGTTGCTCTTAATGTTGCATAACCTTTGACTTGTGGCATTCTAGACTAAGGCATAAAGAGAAATTACAACACGTCAATGAGATAAAGGTTTTTGTTCCTAACAAACATGAATGTCAGGTGTGTCCTTTGGCTAAACAGCATAGAAAACTCTTTCCTAAGCATGAGATACATACAGATAGACCTTTCGAAATCATTCACATAGACCTATAGGGACCTTACAGTGTTTTTACTATGGGAGGTTCACACTATTTTCTTACATTTGTAGATGATTTCATTAGAGCTACCTGGATTTTTATACTAAGACACAAACACTAAACACAACAAACCATCGTGGAGTTTCTTAAAAACATTGAGAGACAATTTGACATTAGAATATTAAAAATACAGACTGATAATGGAAAGGAGTTCATTAATTAGGAATGCACTAAAACTTTCAAAGAGATGGGAATTCAACACTAAAAGAGTAGCCTCTATACACCACAATAAAATGGTGTGGTAGAGATCAAACACAAATATCTTCTTCAGATCACTAGAGCTTTACTTTTCATAGCTAAATTGCCTAGACGATATTGGGGAGAAGCATTATTAACATCTACATACCTGATAAACCAAATCCCAACCGAAGTCTTGGGGTGGAAGAGTCCTTTTGAGAAATTGCACAAAAGAAAGCCCAACTATGAACATCTAAAAATATTTGGTTGCCTTTGCTTTGCCTTAGACAAAACACCAAACAGAATAAAACTGGATCCTAGGTCAAAAAGGTGCATCTTTCTTGGATATATGTAAAACTACAAGGCCTATAGAGTTATGGACTTAGACACTAAAACAATATTTGTATCAAGAGATGTTATGTTTTATGAGAGCAATTTTCCCTTTGCAGACAATGTTACAAACACTACACAAACACCAGAACCTTTGTTCACAAGTATTTTAACCAATGCAGATGCAAAATATCTTGCACAAACACTTACCAGGCTTATTACCCCACCAACAGAACAAAGTTCCCAGCCACCTGACTACACTTTACTTGACAACTCACCAGACCAAAACACACTACGCACTATTCCCACACAAAGAAAAAACACAGAACACACATAACCCCTAAATACTTGCAAGATTATGTCCTTCAAACCATAGCACATCAATCCATTCACTCCTTTGATAATCAAAATTTAGCATTACAAGTTTGTTGTCCTGCAGGAACAAATGAAGAAGGGTTAAGGATATTGAACATCAAACACAACAAAACTACAACAACTTTATAGGTAACGTCTCTGGAATTTTTGAACCTTTATCTTATGATATTGCTAGTAAAGATGAAAAGTGGGTGAGTTCTATGAATGAGCAACTATCTGCCTTAGAAAGGAATGGAACTTGGAAACTTATAGAACTATCTAAAGGGAAGAAGGCCATAGCTTTGAAATAGGTATACAAAGTGAAGTACAATCTAGATGGGATAGTGGATAAGTTGAAATCCAGGCTTGTAGCTAAAGGTTTTTGTCAAAGAGAGGGAGTTGACTATTCTGAAGTTTTCTCTCCAATAGCAACTGTGGTAACAATAAGAATGTTCCTGGCCATAACAGCTTCTAAGCAATGGCTAATACACCAATGCGACAGCAATGATGCTTTTCTTCATGGTTGCCTAGGAGAACAGCTATTTATGCTACCTCCACAAGGCTACACTAAAGCTAAGGAAGGACAAGTATGCAGACTAATCAGATCAATCTATGGCTTAAAATAAGCTGGAAGACAGTGGAACAAAAAGCTATCCTCCAAACTATTCTCAATGGGGTTCATCAAATCAGAAGCATATCACTGCCTATACACTAAAGGCACAGGGGATAACCTTATGGCAGTAATCATATATGTAGATGATATTTTGATAACATGTGCAAATGAAGAATAGATGGACTCAGTTAAGAAAACATTGAATGCAGAATTCACTATCAAGGATCTAGGATATGCAAAATTTTTCTTGGGAATAGAAATAACAAGAGCAGAAGATGGGATGATACTTACTTAGGGCAAATACATCAGAGACATCTTGTAGGAAACCAATGTACTGGACTGCTCACCTTGTGCAACACCCATAATTCCTGGGCTCACCTTGTGCAACACCCATAATTCCTGGAACAAAATTAAATATTGAAGAAGGAGAGCTACCTGATAAACCAGAAATGTACAGAAGACTAGTGGGGAGATTACAATATTTAGGGCTTACAAGGACTGATATCACATACGTCACACAACAACTTATCCAATTCATGAGTAACCATAGATTACCACACTGGGAAGCAGCTAAACAAGTATTGAAATACCTTAAAGGAACCCAGAACTTAAGGCTTGACACATATCACTCTTGCATGT
>JANVCQ010061838.1:0-10347 GCA_025531925.1 Erythroxylum plowmanianum
GAAATTAAGAAGCTAGTATTTAGTTCTCTAAGGATTCGACCTGGTTCTACGATTGTTACAAAAATTTGAAGAATCAGAATTATTTTGAGGGCTTCGACAACCCGACCACACTCATAATCAAATTATATGCATAAAACATCAAGCTTTGACCTTCATAACCTAAAATAATATTTCCAACTACTTGGAAAATTATATTAGATTAAACTCATTGATTCCTAAATAAACTAAATTTTTATTTCAAATATAAATTTATTTTGATTTGAGAACAATTTTCAAACCCAATTGAAAATTATTTCCAATTATCTTGAACCCTTTAACAAAAATTTAATTGAAAATAATTTTCAATAAATTATGCTACTTACTTATTATAATTTAGAAACTCCTTTTTTCAAAATTACATAATTAACAAATTCTAATATAATTAGAAAACTATTTCTAAACTAATTAGAAATTACTATTCTAATCTCATTAGGATTTTTCCCTTAATTAGAAAACTATTTTTAATATTAAGGAAACTACTTTCAAAATTAAATAAAAACACTTTTAAATTTAATTAAGAAACTCATTATATTATTTATTTAGAGATTGATTTCTTAACTAATTAGGAAAATTTTCCTTAATAAATTAGGAAACTGTTTTCAAAATATTAAAGAAATTTTTTTTAATTAACAAACGAAAACATTTTAAAAAAATTTAAGGAAGAAAAATATTTTTTCTAACAAATTAAGAAATTTTTTATTCATAAATAAAGGAAAATTTTTTAAATACATTGCATAATGATTCTCTAGATAAATAAAATCATAAATTTAATTTTTCTCACTCAAATTGAAATAAATAAATTTAATTAAGAAATAACTTTCTCAATTACTTAAGAAAACACTTTCCTTAATCTTAAGGAGTCAAATTAATTAATTTTAATCTAAATGAAACTAATTAATTCTAATTTTAGAAACTACTTTTCCCAAATTAATTAGGAACGAATACAATTATTAATCTTAATCATATTAAGAAAACTAATTATTTTAACTTTTGAAATTAAGATCTCATCTTTAATTAATATAATCTCATTATATTTATAATTTCTAACGTAATCCAATTATGAAAGAAATCATTTAAAACCTTGGCTTGATTCTAATTATCGACTTGATAACTAATTTAATTTAATAATTCATCTCTTGAAAAATTAGACTAAATTCCAAAATATTCCTAATAAAAATTCCCTTTGAAAACAATTTTCAAAAATTGAAAAAAAACACTTTTTCAATTTTATTAGGAGTATAAATTAATTTAATTTCCATTAAATTGAAATTGAAATTAAGGTTTTAAAACATTAAAAATTAAATAAAAGAAGTAAAGGAGTGCACAAGACATAGAGCCTGAGGTGTTGACTGTGTCGGCGCATGAACTGCACGGCCCCAAGGTCAATAGAGGTTTTGACTAGCACGTGCAATCTGCTTAGACATGCCCCCAAAGACGGTGGGCACGTGACTCACACGAGCCCATCATCTCTAACATTTTCAAACCAATGCTTCACGTTTCTTCAATTGCTTTCTCACTCCACTGCCCTTTCTGTCTTCGACTGGTCTCCACTGTCGCTTCCTTGGGCTGTCCAAGTGACGACATCCATGACATCGCTTGTGGTGTGGCGAGCGATGCTAGTGAGTGGCATCGAGGGATGCCTGTATCACCAGTGATGACTGGCATTGTCATTGGCAAGTGGCAAAGCCAGCCAGTGGGTCGTATAACCCACTGGGTTGTCGAGTTCCTCAAATGGGCAAATTTATGTAAATACAATGGCAGTAAATTTCAACCAAAAGTAAACATAAAAACATGACCAAAACATGCATAATCCAATTCTTCGTTGCAAAAAACAATCAACTTCCAAAAAGCAAAATAGAAGCAAAAAAACGCATATACATGCTCTCAAGGGTTTTGATAAACAACATAATAACACACCTCCTATCGTAGACACATGAACAAGTTTCCGAAACAGATAAAGCAAGATAAAATTAGCAATCTATTTTCAACAATTCCACAACTCATAAACAAGGAGCAAAATAAAGGAACAAACATGGAAATGATTTCCAAAAGAATAGTCATACACACATGATTCAATTTTTAAATTAAACGCAAAAACAATTTTAGGGCAAACAAAAAAAATGATCAAGAACAAACAAATTAATCGCGCAAGAACAAACAAAAAGATTCACCAAAAAACAAATTCAAGTTCATAAAACCTTAATTTATATCAAATCAATAACAATCAAGTGTTTAATTCAAGTTAGACAATTAAAGTAGACTTTGATGCCACTAATGGAATCTAACCATGATCGAATCACAAACGCAACGGAAAACAAAACTCTTTATATATTCTGAGCGAATCCCGATAATTGATTAAGTTGAATAAAACAAAACTACGAATAATAAGAAATCATCCTTTGTTCGCGTTCCTATTAAAAATCCTTTGAAACTTTTCCCGATTTGTCAACCACGAGCTGTTCAAACCTCTTGCCTATGATAAAATCCACATATTAATTTCTTAAGATTTTTTTGAGAGGAAGAACAAAAGTGCTAGGTTCTACATGTTCTTCTTAGTAATAGAAAATTCATTAGGATTTTTATTTTTATTAAAATTAAATTCTTTAATTATAATTATAATTATAATCAAATTCTAATTCTAATCAATTTAATTTTAATAAAATCAAATATCTCATATTTGATCCTTAAAGTTTCTCAAACTTTATAATTAAGTTCAACTTAATTAAATTAATTTTTCTTTCGCAAATTATTCTTTGATGTGTGATCCATTAGATTCCTAATATATTGGCAATGATTATAAATTATAATTCTAATTCACAATTAGAGTCGGATAAATTAAAACTCTTTTTAATTTATCTTTAATTCTGTAATTAAACAATTTATAATTATAGGTTAAGATTGACGTCTAGCAATATGTCATGACTACCCAAATATTATGAATGTCAAAGTGGTTTGACTTAACTTATCCATGCATGATCATGATGTATAATTTATCCTTTTGTCATCTAATATTTCAATTGGACAGAGTATAGATATAGTGTCTACTCTTTTGATCCAATCATGTTCGTTCTTGCTAATTAGTAATTGATATTAAAAAAAACGTCTTTTCAAATGTTAATTCACTCTGCCTAGGGAATTCCCTAAATCAGCACTAATCAAGAATATTGGAACATTATCTCTAATTACTTTAGAGTGACGAGTCCTTTATTGACTTACTAAATTATCTTCTTAGGTTCATACTGCATCCAAGTACTAACGATTGAATTATCCCAGGAAAATTCATAAGTAATATCAAAACACAGTAATTCCCACTCAGGTCTAGGAATTAATTATAGAACTATCATTATGAGAAAATCCACAGGCACATAAAAAATATTCCGTTTGGGAATCTCATAATCAGGTCAGTTTAGCGACTTATTCTCTAATAATTACCTACACATTAATTTAAGTATTTACAAATTTTAATTTACGTGACCAATTACTTTCTTCATATGAAAGAATCATAATGTGTACTAGTTTTATCATTTTAACAGTATGAAACTATAACTAGGAACATTTAGGAATAATACAGAATGTAAATTGAATCTCACAATTATAATCTCATCATAATTTCAATTATACATTAATTATTCCAATAATTTTATCTTTAGTATTAAAACGTCAAATGTATTAATACCTAAACATAAAGAATGCCTTTATTAATTATTGTCACTAAACCACTACAAGAAAAAGAGCAATTAACGATAGAAAATACGGACAGAAAACGTCTGTATTTTGTCGGTAATAAAATTAGTGACAGAATTTAATGACAGACAAAAGGCATTGTTAAAGTAGCCGTAGCTAAATTTACCGACAGACACTATTTCACCTTCAGTAAATATATTGGCAGACTATCTTGTCCGCCAGTAAATTTACTAACGGTAACACTTCTGACAAGTTAGATGTTTCGTCGAAAAATATCTTACAATTTACAAACTACGGTTAATTATATTTATCGTTGGTTTATTATTGTCATTTTACAGACAGAAAATAAGATATCATCAGTAAATATAGCTCATTTTATCGACGAACAATGACATACCGTCGGTAAATAAAATTGGGAATTTTTTTAAAAACTCTGACATTAAATTTTATTTCATGATCTTGTGATTAATGCATAATATGAATTATCTGTGCATAATATTTTGATTTGTTTATATATTTAATCTGTTTAAACAGAAAGTTGATTAATGATATAAAGTTATAATTTCCTTAATTGATAATAAAAACATTAAATTGTATATAATAAATCTTTGTAATTCAAACCAAATGATTACAATTCTTGGTTATCGCGAATGGTCTGAGGTGCTACCCCTCCCCTTCAACTCATCTACTTCATTCCAGAGCTGAGTTATATACTCCATCGTCTATTGCAATTGACTTGTCAATATCTGCACTGTGCATTGAAGCTTATGAACTTCATGTATTGTCGACCATCTACTAGATGTTGTTGTACTGGACATAGACGATTGCGAATAACATGTGTTTGCAAATGAACCTAGCTCGAAGATCCTTCCACGACGGTCCCTACCACCCACTGCGTCAAGATATGTCTAAGTCTCATCAATAGCTTATTCGTGCTGAGACTATCGTTGAATGTTTTCTTGTATTTAGTCCTATTAGGAAGCAATGTTTATATTAGTAAGTGATAATTATTAAAAAATAATAATAAAGCATTAATTTTACATACAGTCAATTCTCTACATCGGCTGTTCACGACTGTCACACCATCATGCTTCTTCATATGAGTGTGAAAAAACACCTGAGTAGGTGTAGGCCGCATGCCCATAGACTTTTCCTGCATATTTAACCTAAAATGTTATATGTGAACTAGATTTTAAAAAAAATTTGGCGAAGTTTCCTCTATTTTATTGATATTTTCCTGTTGAACAAATAAAATAACTAAACACAGTCATATATGGTACCAGACATTTATACCATTATCATTATCTATAATACACATATTTTTATTTGAACATTCACTCATCAATTTAAATTGAAATTCAGTAAAGTAAAACATTTACAATATAAGTGTCAAGTTTAGATACTTACAAGTCTCTATGCATGCTCATGGTGGGCAATTGATCCTCTCGTATGTACGAGAAGACTCTCTCCCCCTGGGCCCCCACATCTATTGGTGAAGTTACGCCCTGAGATGGACACTGCCTCAGGGGTTGTTTAATACTCCTACTAATGACTCCATATTTGCTCCAAAATATAAGGCGGTCATACACCAGCCTTGTGTATCACACCAATAAAGTCACGATAATGTGTATGAGCTCACCCTCCAATACTTTATGTATGATCGCGTCGAAACTAGAATCCCAGAAAAAATTCTTTTTGAAAAAAGAGAAAAATTGAACTACTATAATGTAATAATATTTATCTACTTAATGCATACAAATTAATATAAAAAGAAAAAATTTATTGTACCTCAAACTCCTGAAAGTAAAATCCCTTTGTAGCCTGAGAGATATTCTTCCACACATAACCCTCAGGATCAATCCTCTCCTTAAATGTAAATGTCATATTTTTAGAATAAGAAGTAATTTTATACCATGAAAAAATCGATAAACCTATAACTTAATTAAAAGCATATAGTGTTTAATGTGATTTCACTTATAGATTATTGACAATTGTTATGCATTTTCTTCCATCAGGTCCCTCAACTTCAGCTGACGATCATCTCCTCCATCTGATAAAGAGGTACTAGATGATGTAAAAGTTAGAGATAATGTAGTGTGACGAGTAGTAAGTGTTGCCTCATCTACAACTGTAGGCCCTAGAGGGGGAGGAGGTGATGGAGAGCCAACTACAGACTGTGAACCTTCACAGTAAGTACCTCCAAACATACGTCTGAACCTGGGCCACATTACCTCACACTGTCTCTTTGGTCCCATATTTTTCCCTGAAATGCATTGTTTATTGAATTTTCTACAGATATAAGAATTTGAATTCAATATTTTACACAATATATAGAAAGGGAAATAGAGTAATTTGTTGAATATCATATTCAAGTATAAACAACGAAACAAAAGGTTAACAATTGTTAAAGTCATAGAACAAGAATAATAACAGCCCAGAATTAATAGGATGCAGGTTAACCTCTAACTAGTAGGAAGGTTGTTTAACAAATTCTTATAGATACAACAATAAATCAACTTTAAAGCTGAGTCTAGTGTATTGCATCGATAAATCACAATGATATAATTATTTTCTTGGATTCTATGTGACATGAGAATCGGAAAAGGTAAATGAGTCCTTGATGTCTTGATTCCCGAGAAGGGTCCTGGCATGTTCAAATACATCAATTGAAACAGTGATACTTCCTCCCTCATGTGTAGGCTTTTTAATACCTTCTTGCAACAACGTTTCTACTATAGCTAAACTTGTAGAGGATACAGTGAATGAGTCGCCATATTTAGTATGGAAGACTAACTCTCCATATGAACTACTAGCGAGAACATGTTTTCCAAAAGAATTGATCTCCCTAATCCTTTACAGACCGTAGTAACATCGCTCTCGCCTCTATTGGCATACATGTCATCTTCAAGATTCAAGGAAGTTTAAAACAACAGATAGTATAGACCATCAAATGTGACTATATATAATAGTTTCATTAAAGGAATGAGATGTACATAATAAGGAAAGAGATGTTGTCTAGATCATACTAAACACCTTGAAGTAGAAGATCGACTATAGAAGGCAAACGATCCTTAGTGTATGAAGTGACAATTTTTCTTGCATTGTTTATTGCTTAGATTGGGACAATTTTCCCACATTCCTCCCAACAGAAGGAATTACTACCATCCGAAACTAGTTGCCATGTCGACATTCCTTGATTAAGATTTTGAATTAAATACTTTACATAATATACTGAAAAGGAAATATTTGATTTGAAAAATAAAATATTCAATTACAAACACAAATTAATCGTTATCATAAATTAATTGTAAACCCTCGTCGTCCTTTTTAGATGAAATTTCAACATATTTGTTAGATGGATCGTTCAAAGGTTCATTATTGTCATATGTGATAGATGCATTTATAAAAGTAACATCTTCCTGAAAGGCTTCACTTTCAATTCTCTGCTCTCCTTTTCCATGTGATTCAAAAACACCTCTAGGTTTAACTTTGTAAACTGCCAACCTATCTATCTTATCTCGTTGTAAACTTGAAAAAGGGACATAACACCTGTTTCATTTGCATTGGTAACACGAAAGGTTCAAATTGTCTCAATCTTCTTCCAACCTCAATTTCTTCCTCTATTAACATTTTTCTTATTGCACGTCCATATGTTCGTCCAGGATACGTGAAAATAGACAAGTTATCATCAACATCACTCGTTCCTCCCCCATCATCATTACGAGGAACTTTTCTTTCTCTTGTGTGAATATGCGACTCAAAATAATTTCCACAAAATATACTAGCTTCCTCCAGTAAATAAGCATTACATATCGAACTTTCAACTCTAGTCTTATTTTTGACATTTTTCTTTAAGTGATGCAAATACCTACATTAGAAAATATGGTTATTACAATTTTGTAGTTAAAACATGTTAATATGGTTATTGTAATAATTTTTGTCGAGTTACCTCTCAAATGAATACATTCATTGATATTGAACTAGACCGTCTAGTTTTGCCTCATGTGCTAAACGCACACATAGATGCTCCATACAGTTAAAGAAGCTTGGAGGAAAAATCCCTTCTAACTTGCATAAAATTACTAGAATTTCCTTTTCTAGGTTTTTCATTTCAGCCAACTTGATTTCAAATGATGTTAAACTTTTGAAAAACAAACTTAATTTTGTTATTACTTCCCAAACCTTATTCGGTAGCAACTCTCGAAATGCAACTGGAATTAACCTTTGCATAAACACATGACAAGCATGGCTTTTCATCCAAAATAATTTGTACTTCCTCAGGTCCACACACCTTGCCAAGTTTGAAACAAAACCATCAGGAAACTTTAGACATTTCAACCATTCACACAAAAGCTCCTTTTCTTTTGGTCCAAAGTGTAACATACTTTTGGATACTTACCGGTTCGAAGATCTTTATGTAACTTATTACTTATACAAAAAAAGTTGCAAATCAACTTGTGATTTTGCATTATCATTTGTCCTCCCTTCAATGTTCATAATGGTATTGAGCAAATTGTCAAAAATATTTTCTCAATATGCATCACATCTAGACTATGAAGTATCAAATTAGTTTTCCAATATGCTAAATCCCAAAAGATGCTTTGTTTTCTCTAACCAAAGTTTTGATTAATGCTTCTATTTACTTCATCAGCTCCAAATTCTGTTACTTTTAGCAAGCCTAGTTCTTCAACCTCTTGCAAAATCTCTTCACCAGCTTTGAGCGGAGGAGGTGGTGCTTTTACCGTCATTTCCTTAATGAACTTTTGTTTATTGCGTCTAAACGAATGATATGGAGGAAGAAACTTTCTATGATTGTCAAACCAACATATTTTGCCCACATTTGGAAGATAAAACGCATCAGAATCATTGTCACATTAAGGACAAGCTAATTTTGTAGTTGTGTTCCATCCAGATAACATGGCATATGCCAAATTAATAGCCCACATCAAAACCGCTCTCAACACAAAATTTTATTTCAGAGAGACATCATATGTTTGAACACCATATTCCCAAAGATGCTGCAATTCAGATGTCAAAGGTTGTAAGAATACATCAATTTTATGCTTTGAATTTGTAGGCCCTGGCACAATCACTTTCAAAAACATATATGCCTCTTTCATACACATCTATGGAGGCAAATTATAAGGAGTAATTATGATTGACCATGATGAATATTGCTAGCCGGATTGACCCAAAGGTTGGAATCCATCCGTCGACAATCCCAGCCTAACATTTCGGCTTTTAGCTACAAACTCAAAATGAGTGTCATTGAAATGTCTCCATGCTAGTGCATCTGATAGATGACTCGTTATTCCATCTTCGTGTTCATGTTCATCATGCCATCTCATGTGAGATGCAATAACATCAGAAGCATATAGGCTTTGAAGTCTCAGAGTTAGCGGGAAATAATACATTCACTTCCAGGGAACTAATTTCTGTTTCATAGAAAGCTTTATAGGCTTGAACCTAGATTGACCACAAAATTTGCACTCTTGTAATTCCACATCATCTCCCCAATCTAACATGCATCCCAATTTGCAACAATCAATCTTTTCAACTGGCAAACCAAGACCCCTAATAAGTTTCGTCATATTGTAAAAACTATCAACTATTGTATAATCTAAAGGCAATGATTCATTATATCATTCAAGAATTTTATCAAAACTACGGTCCGAAACATGCCCTTCAAACTTTATATTCAAAATTCGAGCAATTGAAGACAATTGTGTCATTGTCTCACAATTTGCTGATTGTAGTAAGTAAAAAAATTGTTTTGTTTGTGGGTTAGGTTCTTCTTCAAGATTTTCCCTATTTTCCTCAAAGGTATAACTAGTTGCATCATCAATCATTTGCATGAATGGATTTTTAGTTCCATCCACATAATTTGTTCTAAATCCAATCCCCCTTCAAACTTATTTAAGTTGAAAGACGATTATTGCCTGATTACCCATTGAGGTGCTAGAAATCAATGGTTCCCCATGTCGTGTCCACTCAAAATAATTGGAGACAAATCAGCAAATGCCCATCAACTTCATCAATAGGAAGGAAACATTTGTGTTTGTACTTTATACATGGACATGTGATCTTTGGCCCATCCATATATACTGTTGAGACCGAAACCCAACCGCTTAAACTAAACCATAACACTTATACTCTTGCTCAAATCATACAGTAGAAACAAATCAAAAGCAGAATCGAAAGGCTGCAATCGAAAGGCGGACAAAGCAGATCACAAAACGAAAATGGGCGGAAATCAAAAAGTGGACAGAAACCAAAGGAATCGAAAACTTAAGGAGCCATAAAAAATTGAAATGGCACGGAATCCCAGAATCATAATTCAAAAAACAAAGTGCGGCAAGCCAAAAGCGAAATCAGAAACATAGAAAACAAAACGGTTCAATCAAACTGAAGGTCAAATTCTGAAATCCGAAACATGTACTCAAGAAAAACGTTGGAAACCATAAAGACACTTGATCTAAACCAATCCAATTCGGTGTAAAATTTTTTTTTCATCATCCAAAACCATACAAATTTCCAATTGGAATTTATCCACATTCAAATCTCCATTCATAAGATTCTTCTTATACAAAACATATCCCTGTTTTTTTTTTAGATCTTATTTTT
>JANVCQ010061848.1:0-10346 GCA_025531925.1 Erythroxylum plowmanianum
TTTCTTTAAGTAAGCATGATTTAAAATAATTTTGGAGGTTTAGATAGATTTAATTTTGGAGTTATAATTATGTCAAGGTTAGTAGAATTTGTTGAATGGGTAAGTGGAATTAAAGTGTTTATGTAATAAGGATATTCAAGGATATTTTTGGGAGATCACTTAAGCATAAAAGAACATAAGCTTATAAGGAAGGGTAAGATGGACTTTTTGAGCTCATTAAGGATAGAAATAGAAAAAGAATATGTTGTATAGCTTTTTAAGAGGAGAAAAACGTGAATTGAAGAGGGAGAAGAGTGAGAAACGAAATTGAGAGAGAAGAAGAAAGGTTTCGATGAAAGAATAAAAGAAGAGAAATAAAGCTTGTTAAGGTAGGTTAACCATCTTTTCTTCTTGCTTTACTAAAGGAATGAGTTATGTTGTGGATGAAGCAGTTAGAGGGCAAAGAGGTTCTTGTGGGAAGAAGGTGGATTAGGAGAACCCCATTGATATAGGGTTTTGTAAACTAGATCTTAAATTTCTAACCTAGATAGGTTATGGGTAGGTTAGATTTGAGCTTAATTTATGTATTTCCATTTTGTGATTTCTTTATTTCAAAGTTTATGAGTTATTGAAATGTTGTTTGAATGAAACTTTGGTTGTTTTAGGAAACCAAGGGAACTCTACCAAAGAGCAAGGGGAAAGGCAAGCTTGACTTGAATTTTCGCAAGCTAATTAGGTGGGTAATGTATTTGTAGTTATTGTGTAATTGGGCAAATTCTTGCCTATGTGAGTGTATGTGGTTTTGCTTGAAATTGATGTACTTGGAATCAAAATGATTCTGAAAATTTGGAAATGCATGATGCATTGTGATCATGTTATACCTTGAAAATGGTTATGACATTTTGAATTGTATGAAAAGAAGAAAAGCATGAAAATATATGAATATGATGAAATGAAAGAAGCATGAAAGTGCAAATTGTGATTGACTAAATTAAGCATAATTTGTTATGTTTGGGCGAGAGAGGAACCCTTTCGTAGTCACGTGCACGTCGACGTAAAGCCTTCTCCCGACTGCTCGCTTGTGGCCCACGAAATCTGATAAGTGGATTTGTTTTGTTTACGGCGTAAACTTCGATTTCTCTGTTTTGTTCACGGAACCCTCGAGCCAATGATGTGCATTGCATCTTTAGATGTTCAAGTAGGGTGCATAATAAAGTGTTATGTTTGATGGTTGAAGTGTATGCCATGTGTTTAAATTGAGTTACATTAATACATGTTCAATTGCTTAAATAAAGTATGAATGCTAAAATTGCTAGATATACATATACATATGCTTGAATAAGTGGCCAATCGCCGATGGCTATATGTATATTAACCACTAAGTTGTGTAGCTCAACCCAATACTTTTCCCCACTCCTCAGGTGCAGATCGAGAAGATCAGTGATCCTTGCAAGGCGTTTGGACAAATTCTGAGAGAGTTAGTTCTTGTGCTAAGTTAGTAGCTAGACTTTTGGTTAGCTTTATAAGCATTTTGAAAATTGAGCATTCAATGTATTTTGTAATTTGTGTTAAGGTTTGTGATGTAATGTAAATGTAAAATTTCAGTCATATATGAGATTCAGTTGTCTTGGTAAATGGGTTTAGAACTGGAAAGTTCCCCATATGTATGTGCATGTTCTCGTGGTAGTAGTACATTTCGAAATCCAAGCCATTTTTCCTAGATGTAGAAATCTTGAGCCGACTTCAGAGAGAGTTACTGGACTAATTTAGGTCAAATTAGTCAAGTTTGTCTTCTGGGAAGTTATAGCTTATTTTTGCAGCTTTCTATCGATATATAGTATAGGAACTTTAGACTTCGGAGTCGAAAGCCATGGTCTTTATAAGGGGAAATGTATCATCTGTAAAAGACGTATCGTCTGTAATGACATCATTTCGTGTATGATGACGTCATTTCTTCTTAAGTGTTGCATCGTCTATCTTTTTGCTTTGTCTTTCTTTTTGCTTCGTCTATCTTTTGTTTTGTCTATCCTTTTTCTTCGTTTATCTTTTTCCTTCGTCTATATTTTTGTTTCGTCTATCTTTTGCTTCATCTATCTTTTTGCTTTATCTATCTTTTTGCTTCATCTATGTTTTTGTTTCGTCTATCTTTTGTTTCGTCTATCGTTTTGCTTCGTCTGTCATTTTGCTTCGTCTATCTTTTACTTCATCTATGTTTTTTCCGTCTATCTTTTGCTTCGTCTATGTTTTTGCTTCGTCTATCTTTTGCTTCGTCTATCTTTTGTTTCGTCTATCTTTTTGCTTCGTCTATGTTTTTGTTTCGTCTATCTTTTGCTTCGTCTATGTTTTTGTTTCGTCTATCTTTTGCTTCGTCTATCTTTTTGTTTCGTCTATCTTTTTGTTTCGTCTATCTTTTTGTTTCGTCTATCTTTTGTTTCGTCTATCTTTTTGCTTCGTCTATGTTTTTGTTTTGTCTATCTTTTGCTTCGTCTATCTTTTTGCTTAGTCTATCTTTTGCTTCGTCTATCTTTTTGCTTAGTCTATTTTTTGCTCCGTCTATCTTTTTGCTTCGTCTATGTTTTGCTTCGTCTGTTTCGTAGCATTCACCTACCTTATGGCATTCGTCTGGCTTCTTCCATTTGTCTGCTTTCTCGTTGGTTTTCATCTGACCTTATCGTCTGTTCCATTTTGACCCCTCAGATGACCTCGTAGAAGGACACAGGGAGTATTGCAAGGATGAATTGCACCTGACTCTCCACCAAGGGAGGAGTCTATAGCCCCAGGCAATGCTGAGAGCCCCTTCGATCACAGACGTGGGAGTCTTCTCTTCCGCAGGAGCAAGTACCTACTCCATTAGACTCGAGGATGTTCCAAGTCTTCACTCAGGCGTTTGTCCAGGCTATAGGATAGATACCGCAATCCTCTATCCGGCCTCTTTCAAGAAGGGGAGGCAGTTTGATAAGCTCAGAAAGTATGAGGCAGTGGATTTCTATGGGACAACGGATCTAGAATAAGCTGAGACTTGGATGAGAAAGACTGAGAGGATACTGGATTAGATGGACTGCGAGGATGAGGAGAAGGTTGTGTATGCTGCTATTTTGCTTTAGGGGGATGCTCTGCATTGGTGGGAGAGTATGCCAGGAAGTCAGGTAAGACCATCAGTGCTCGCCTGGAAGGATTTCTTGACAGTGCTTAAGAAGAATTATCTATCTGAGGTGTATGTTCAGCAGAAGCAGAGAGAATTTCTGAGTCTCACCCAGAAGGAAATGATGGTGAGCGAATACGAGCACCGATTCACAAAGTTGACACGATATGCAGCTGAGTTGATGATGAGTGAGGTAGTTAGGTATCATAGGTTCGAATCGGGGCTACATCTTGCTATTAGGGAGAAAGTAGTGGTGCAAAATTTTTGTGATTTTCAACAGTTGGTTGAAGCAGCTCTGAAGGTGGAGAACATTGAGAATTTAAAGAGTGCATTGAACAAAAAGAGAAAGGGAAGAGAACAGTTCAAGAGGAGAGGTGGTACTTCTATACCTAAGAGAAGTGTCAGGACTTTCCCTGTGCAATATGAGGAGAGGAGTAGTGGAGCAAGCAGGCCTAAACTGATGAGGGCTCTTACTGTTTCTCACCAAGCCTCAACGGCTGGAGGCAGCAAGAGGGGAGATGGAGATAAGCCACCCATCCCCAAATATGAACACTGCAGAAGGTTTCATAGAGGGTAATGTTACTGACTGACGGAAGCATGTTTCAATTGTGGAGAGAAAGGACACATGGCAAGAGAGTGCTATCAGAATCCAAGACATGAGAAGAGTCAAAGGCAAGCTTCAAAGAGGGCTAAGACAGTAGGGCACATGATTGCAACTGAAGTGGGGCAGTTCTGATACAGCTAAGAGGGTGAGTCTTCGAGGAAGACCAAGGGGGCAAGCGCCAGCTAGCGTGCTTGCAATGACACGGAAGGATGCAGAGGCCGCTCCAGAAGTTGTGACGAGCATGATTAAATTATTTAATGATGATGTGATTGTCTTGATTAATCCGGGTTCTACCCACTCCTTTGTTTCATCAGGTAGAACTATATACGGTAGAGATTTGAGCCCATTGGATACTCCTTTGATAGTGAGTACTCCAATAGGCCACTATGTTGTGATTAGCCAAGTTTATAAAGATTGTGAGGTAGGTATTGGTGGGGGACAATTGGTGGTGAATCTAATGCCATTGAAGATGGGAGGATTGGATGTGATTTTGGGTATGGACACTTTAGAGAAGTATAATGCCAACTTAGATTGCAAACAGAAGACGGTGGAGTTTGAGCTGGATAATGGAAGAAGGGTGATGTTTATGGGAGATAGAAAATTTAGCTCATCGAGGATTGTTTCGGTTTTAATAGCAGAGAAAATGATGAGAAAAGGGTGTCAAGAATTTTTGGCCTATGCGGTAGACACGAGGGCAGATAGAGGGAAGTTAGAGGATATACCAGTGATCATGAAATTCTCGGATGTCTTTCTCGAGAAGTTACCGAGACTACTGCCACGTAGGAAAATTGAATTTTCCATTGAGTTTCTTCTAGGAACAACGCCAATTTCGATTCCGGCTTATAAAATGGCTCCGGTGGAATTGAAGGAGCTTAAGGAGCAATTAGAAGAATTGTTGGAAAAAGGTTACATCAGGCTGAGCTCTTCACCTTGGGGAGCTCTGGTCCTTTTTGTAAGGAAAAAGGATGGATCGTTGCGAAAGTGTCTATTAAGAACAAATATCCCCTCCCACGCATAGATGATTTGTTTGATCAGTTGCAAGGGGCAAGAGTCTTTTTGAAGATAGATTTGAGATCAGTTACCACCAGTTGAGGATAAAGGGATCAGATGTGTCAAAGACTGCTTTTAGGACACGGTATGGCCACTTTGAGTTCTTGGTCATGCTTTTTGGATTGACAAATGCACCTGCAACTTTTATGGATTTGCTGAATAGGGTCTTTAGGCCTTTCTTAGACCAATTCGTCATTGTCTTTATTGATGACATTTTGGTCTATTCTAAGAGTGATAGGGAGCATGAGGAACATTTGAGAATTTCTTTAGAGACATTGAGGAAGAATGAGTTGTATGCCAAATTCAATAAATGTGAATTCTGGCTTAAAGAAGTGACATTTCTTGGACATGTAATCTCAAGACAAGGAGTGCATGTGGATCCAAGGAAGATAGAAGCAGTTGTAAAATGGGAAGTACCTAAGAATATGGTTGAAGTAAGAAGTTTCTTGGAATTAGTCGGGTATTATAGAAGGTTTGTGGAGAACTTTTCTATAATAGCAACTCCACTTTTCAAATTGATAAGAAAGAATCAAAAATTTGTATGGACAGATGAATGTCAGAAAAGCTTTGAGGAACTTAAGTACAAATTGATGAGTGCACCAATTTTGATTTTGCCTTTGGGTAACGATGGATACACAGTGTATAGTGATGCCTCGAGGAAGGGATTAGGCTGTGTGTTGATGCAAAGAGATAAGGTGATTGCTTATGCTTCTAAGGCAATTAAAGGCTCATGAGAATGAACTATCCTACACACGATTTGGAGTTGGCTGCCATAATTTTTACATTGAAGATTTAGGGACATTACTTGTATGGAGTCAATACCAAGGTGTTTACAGAACTTAAGAGTCTTACGTATCTGATGAGCCAAAAGGAGCTGAATTTGAGACAAAAAAGGTAGTTAGAACTATTAAAAGATTATGATTTGATGATATACTACCACCCAGGGAAAGCTAATGTAGTAGAGGATGCATTGAGTAGGAAGTCCACTATGGCATATGTATAGACAGTATACCTTTCTTTGTTAACAGAATTGATCAAACTTAAGGTGACATTGAGGCAAGTCGAGTATGATTGTGTACTGGCTAACTTTAGAGTGAGGCCAGTATTAAATGAGAAGATTAAGAAATTATAGGAATAAGATGAGTATTTGAGCAGGCTTCGAGAAGAGATTAAAAATGGTAAACCTTCTGAATTCAAAATCAGAGAAGATGGATTAAGAGTGGTAGGTAACAGTTTGTGTATTCCAGACATGTTAGGGTTAAAAGATGAGATTCTAAATGAGGCACACAATGCGTCTTATGTTATGCACCCAGGAAGTACAAGAATGTATAGAGATTTGAAAGAGCATTTCTGGTGGAAAGGAATGAAGAAAGAAGTTGCAGAATATGCAAAAAGATGTTTAGTGTGTTAGCAAGTTAAAGCTGAACACCAAGCACCTTTAGGCAAACTTGAACCTCTGCCGATTCTAGAATGAAAATGGGAGAAGATTACGATGGATTTCTTAATGGGATTGCCAAGGACTAGCAGGAAGCATAATGCGATATGGGTGATTATGGACAGGCTAACCAAGTCCGCACATTTCTTGCTAATTAAACAGACAGATTCTTTGAATGCTTTGGCCAAGAAATATGTAGATGAAATAATCAGACTTCATGGGATTCCAAGTTCTGTAGTTTCATATAGAGACCCCAGGTTCACCTCCAAATTCTGGGAAACCTTACAGGAGGCTTTGGGAACCAAGTTGCATTTTAGTACAGCTTTCCATCCACAAACTAATGGTCAATCAGAAAGGACAATACGAACATTGGAGGCAATGTTAAGAGCTTGTGTTATGGACTTCAAAGGTTCATGGGATGATCGTTTACCTTTAATTGAGTTTGCTTATAATAATTCCTATCACTCAAGAATTCAGATGGCACCTTATGAAGCTTTGTATAGTAGGAGGTGCAAAACTCCTATTTGTTGGGATGAAGAAGGTGAAAGAAGACTTATAGGACCTGAGTTGGTGCAAGTCACAGTTGATAAGATTAACTTAGTGAAGTAGAGACTTAAAGCAACTCAAGATAGAATGAAGAGTTATATGGATACACATAAAAAGGAGATGAAGTTTGAAGTTGGAGACAAAGTGTTTCTTAGAGCTTCTCCATGGAAAGGAGTTTTGAGATTTGGTAAGAAGGGCAAGCTTAGTCCAAGATACACAGGCCCTTATGAGATCATTAAGAAAATTGGGCCTTTAGCCTATAAGTTATCTTTGCCACTAAAGTTATCTAAAATTCACAATGTCATCCATGTATCGATGCTAAGGAAGTACCGATCGGATCCTTCACACATAGTTCAAACTTTAGAAGTTCAGTAAAGAGAGGATTTGACTTATGAAGAACCACCAATGGAAATCTTAGATTCAAAGGAAAAGGTTTTGAGGAACAAGACTGTGAAGCTAATTAAAGTTCTGTGGAGAAACCATTCTACGGAAGAGGTCACGTGGGAACCCTGAAAGGCTATGAGGGAGAAGTATCCACACCTCTTCAATGTCTCAGGTAAGAATTTCGAGGATGAAATTCTTTAAGGGGAAGAATTGTTGGACCCTAGAAATTTTTCTTTAAGTAAGCATGATTTAAAATAATTTTGGAGGTTTAGATAGATTTAATTTTGGAGTTATAATTATGTCAAGATTAGTAGAAATTGTTGAATAGGTAAGTGGAATTAAAGTGTTCATGTAATAAGGATATTCAAGGACATTTCTAGGAGATCACTTAAGCATAAAAGAACATAAGCTTATAAGGAAGGGTAAGATGGACTTTTTGGGCTCATTAAGGGTAGAAATAGGAAAAGAATATGTTGTATTGCTTTTTAAGAGGAGAAAAAAGTGAATTGAAGAGGGAGAAGAGTGAGAAACGAAATTGAGAGAGAGGAAGAAAGGTTTCGGTGAAAGAATAAAAGAAGAGAAATCAAACTTGTTAAGGTAGGTTAACCATCTTTTCTTCTTGCTTTACAAAAGGAATGAGTTATGTTGTAGATAAAGGAGATAGAGAGCAAAGAGGTTCTTGTGGGAAGAAGGTGGATTAGGAGAACCCCATTGATTTTAGGGTTTTGTAAACTAGATCTTAAATTTCTAACCTAGATGGGTTATGGGTAGGTTAGATTTGAGCTTAATTTATGTATTACCATTTTGTGATTTCATTATTTCGAAGTTTATGAGTTATTGAAATGTTGTTTGAATGAAACCTTGGTTGTTTTAGAAAACCAAGGGAACTCTACCAAAGAGCAAGGGGAAGCTTGACTTAGGTTTCCGCAAGCTAATTAGGTGGGTAATGTATTTATAGTTATGTGTAATTAGGCAAATTATTGCCTATATGAGTGTATGTGGTTTTGCTTGAAATTAAAATGATTGTGAAAATTTGGAAATGCATGATTCATTGTGATCATGTTATACCTTGAAAAAGGTTATGACATTTTGAATTGCATGAAAAGAAGAAAAGCATAAAAATTATAAGAATATGATGAAATGAAAGAAGCACGAAAGTGCAAATTGTGATTGACTAAATTGAGCATAATTTGATTGTGTTTGGGCGAGAGAGGAATCGTTTCGTAATCATGTGCACGTCAACGTAAAACCTTCTCCCAACTGCCCGCTTGTGGCCGACAAAATCTAAAAAGTGAATTCGTTTTGTTCACGGAGTAAACTTCGGTTTCTTTGTTTTGTTCACGGAACCCTCGAACCAATTGATGTGCATTGCATCTTTAGATGTTCAAGTAGGGTGCATAATTAAGTGTTATGTTTGACGGTTGAAGTGCATGCCGTGTGTTTAAGTTAAGTTACATTGATACATGTTCAATTGCTTAAATAAAGTATGAATGCTAGAATTGCTAGATATACATATACATATGCTTGAATAAGTGGCCAATCACCAATGGCTATATGTATATTAACCACTGAGCTGTGTAGCTCAACCCAATACTTTTTCCTACTCCTCAAGTGCAGATCGAGAAGATCAATGATCCTTGCAAGGCATTTGGACAAATTCCGAGAGAGTTAGCTCTTGTGCTAAGTTAGTAGCCAGACTTTTGGTTAGCTTTATAAGCATTTTGAACATTGAGCATTCAATGTATTTCGTAATTTGTGTTAAGGTTTGTGATGTAATGTAAATTTAAATTTTCAGTCATGTATGAGCTTCAGTTGTCTTGGTAAATGGGTTTAGAACAGGAAAGTTCCCCATATGTATGTTCACGTTCCCGTGGTAGTAGTACATTTCGAAATCCAAGCCATTTTTCCTAGGTGTAGAAATCTTGAGCCGACTTTAGAGAGAGTTACTGGACTAATTTAGGTCAAATTAGTCAAGGTTGTCTTCTAGGAAGTTATAACTTATTTTTTAGCTTTCCATTGATATATAGTATAGGAACTTTGGACTCTGGAGTCGAAAGTCATGGTCTTTATAAGGGGGAAATGTATCGTTTGTAATGACGTCATTTCGTTTTAAGAGTTGCATTGTCTATGTTTTTGTTTCGTCTATCTTTTGATTCGTCTATGTTTTTGTTTCACCTATCTTTTGCTTCGTCTATCTTTTTGTTTCGTCTATCTTTTTGTTTCGTCTATCTTTTACTTCGTCTATCTTTTTGCTTTGTCTATCTTTTTTCTTCGTCTATGTTTTTGTTTCGTCTATCTTTTTGCTTTGTCTATCTTTTTGCTTCGCCTATGTTTTTGTTTCGTCTATCTTTTGCTTTGTCTATCTTTTTGTTTCGTCTATCTTTTGTTTCGTCTATCTTTTGCTTCGTCTATGTTTTTGTTTCGTCTATCTTTTGCTTCGTCTATCTTTCTGCTTCGTCTATCTTTTTGTTTCATCTAACTTTTTGCTTCGTCTATCTTTTGCTTCATCTATCTTTTTTCTTAGTCTATCTTTTTGCTTCATCTATGTTTTTGTTTCGTCTATCTTTTACTTCGTCTATCTTTTTACTTCGTCTATCTTTTTCATTCGTCTATCTTTTGCTTCATCTATCATTTTGCTTCGTCTGCGTTTTATTTCGTCTGCTTTGTGACATTCGTCTGCCTTGTGGCATTTGTCTGCCTTCTTCCATTCATCTGCTTTCTCATTGGGTTTCTTCTTACCCTATCGTCTATTCCATTTTGACCCCTCAGACGATAGATTTCGCCTTCAAAGTCTTCATGAAAGTGGTAGATCTTAGAGTCTTCTTTCGAACTACCCAAAGAACACCCTAATCCGATACCTATAAATGAGAGTAAATCTAGATATCCCCAAAACAGGTTTAGTATAGTTGAGTGCAAACACTGTTTCCATCAAATGTCTCCGAATGTTTAAGTTTCGGAAACGGGACCCAACAATATATATATACATACATACATACATATATATATATACATATATATATATATACATACATACATACATACATACATACATATATACATATATACATACATATATAAATATATACATACATATATACATACATATATACATATATATATACATATATATTGTAAATGTTTGGTGATTTGTTCTTGATTGATTAAACTAATTCTAATATGTCCATTACATTGATCTATTCTGATAG
>JANVCQ010061858.1:0-10346 GCA_025531925.1 Erythroxylum plowmanianum
AGGCTCTACAGTAGCGGCCGCGGGCCTCTTGAGGTGCGCGGGAAACCCACCCGGTACGCAAAGTTCGGGTCGCTACAGCAGGAACTAGAATAAATCCATGTGAAAATTAGAGAAAATCAAGTGAATTGAGAAAATCATTCAAGAAAAGGAGTCAATTGGGAAACTGAAAATAAACTAGAATAAATCCATGTGAAAATCGGAGAAAATCAAATGAATTGAAAAAATCATTTGAGAAAAGGAGTCAAATGGGAAAAGACAATTGGGAAACCGAAAATAACATGAGATAATACTACTTCATTGAGGAATTAGATTCTTAAAGAATTACGAGAACAGATTATGGGCACAGGGAGTTTTGGGTTATATCTGTTGGAGTTAATAATGCCTCGACAGTATTATGGTATTGAAAATTAAAGTGATCCAAGCAAAACTGGAGCCATTAGTGACTATGATTATAAATGATATATCGAGTGCATGCAAAAAGCAAAGAGCATAATTGTGAAACTTGAGGATAAATCTTACATATCATGAAGGTAGAAACAATTATAAGTCGAGTTCAATATAAAATGTTGGATCTTATGGTAACTGAACAAGGCATATTGGGAGACCCAAGGAAATAAAGGAAATGAAGAAGTAAGAAACTAAAAGAATATATGAGAGATTCGGAGTTCTTTAGAACTAGTTGTATGTTGGATACTACCAGAGACTATTAAGGTGTTTTTACTGATCTTATCCCGTGATAAAAATGTTTGAGGAAAAATGTTTAAATCATATTAGTGATGAATGAAAAGAGAGGTTTGAGGAATTATAACACCGATGTTAATAATATCAATTGGAATTAAAGATTATGTGATATATAATAATGCTTCACATTAGAGATTAGGATGAAATCCAATGCAGCATAATAAAGTGATTTCATATGCATTGAGACATTTAAAGTTGCACGAGTTGACCATTTAATACATGATTTAAAACTTAGTGCAACAGTGATTACTTTGAGAGCTTGGAGACATTATATATACAATGACACATTTTGGATCTATATATGAATATACAGATTATTAAAGTTTGAGGTAATTATGGAGTTTGAAAGAACTGAATATAAGGTTGAGATAATGAATAGAGTTACTAAAAGATGTTGATTAAGCAAATGAGTATTTCCCAGTAAATCTAGTGTTGTAATATGATGCATTGAACAGAAAATTCAATAGCGATGTAACACAAATTCAGATATCGAGGTTACCACATCTAGTGTAATAAAGAGAATGGAATGTTGAGATAAATTTTGGGTAAATCAAAGTACTCGTAGCTATTGAATTTAAGATCGGTTTCACATGAAAAGATTAGCAAAGCCCAGATTGAGAATTCAGAAATTGTGGATCTTATTGAGGAATCAAAAAAATGAATCCAAATTTGAGTTTGAATTAGAAAATGATATTTGATGACTGAATCAAAAAGGATGCATACCTGATAAAGATGATTGAATGAAGAGAATACTAGAGAAGCAAGTAACAACCTAAGCAAGACATCCTAGTAGGAATACGCTGAAATAGTATTTAATTGCTAAGGATGTAGAAACAAGTGACTGAGTGTTTGAATTGCCAACAATCTTAACTGTTGGGGATAAGCTTAAAAACTTATATTTTGGATTTCATAGGATTATAAGGTTAATGTATGGTTTTAATTGAATTTAATCCTAACAATCATTATCATAATCATATCATTAGAATATTGTATGAGGCGTTATATGACAAAAAGGGTCATTCATCCTTACATTGAAATATAGAGGGCCTAAAAATGGTTAAAGGCCATAATTGATTCAAGATACTGTTGATGAGAGAAATGAACCTATAATAGGAGTTAAGTGCCAAGATAATGATGAATGAGTTAAGTAGATCAGCATCGAAGTTATGGAATATCGTGAGATAAATATAAGAGTGGAGTGTATTGACACTAAAGAGATGTGAAATATCAAGCGAAAGATGAAATACTTCTAAGAGTATCTCCTTGCCAAGATGTGCTTAGATAGAGATAAAGGTGTGATTAGGTTAGGAAAAAGGGGGAACTAACCTTAACATAAATTGGTCCATATGAATTTATCATGAGAATAGGACCATTGACTTATGGGTTAGTATTATCAATGAAAGATGTTTCAGATTCACACAGTGTTACATGGGAATGTTTAGGAAACACCGTTATAATCTGATATATGTGTTATTGAGACCGGAAGTAAAATTGAGAGTAATCTGAAATAATTGAGGAAACAATTAAGATAGTGTGATATCTGAATAAGTGAATAGAAAATTGAGTGATTCCATTTATCACAGTCAAATGGAAGAAATTTTTTCAAGTGATGACACTTAAATGGCAAACAGAGGAGTATATGAGGAAACAATACCGCCGCCTTTTTTGATCAACCAGATAAGAATTTCGAGGATGAAATTTATTAAGGGGGAGAAATGTAACATCCTATTTCCATACAAAGGGTTAGAACCTTAGATTTCAGTTAGTGAGAAACTAGCAATAAGAGAATAAAAAATTGCATTTCATGCTCATGGCGTTAGCACACATACAAGTGAATTTGAATTTTTGCACACATCAAAATGACTGTACATGCATTCATTGACAATTGCCAGGTATAATTGCTTCTAAATGTGATTATAATTGGAATTGTGAATTATTTGTATTGAAAATTGGTTTTTGAGAGTATAAGAATTGATTTAGAATTTTCACTGAAAAATGAAAATTTTATAGAATTTAAGGGTATTTTTGGACCAGGAAAAATGCCAGGTGGCAAAACTATTAATAAATGGTTGTAGAAATTACTGTCCAATAGCAATGAAAATTTTGATAAGTGATTTTAGGATTTAATGACAAGTTTCATTGAAAATTAGGATTCAATTGGATTAGAAATTGGAGACAAAATGGATTGGTTATTAAAGTGGACCAAATGGAACCATGGGGAAGTGACATGTGGCAAGTGACATGTGTCACTTGCCTTGCCACATCTCAGCCACGATTTTTACATCTTGCAAGCCTCAATTTTATCTTTCATTTGGACAAAACACCTTTTCTTTCTCTCTCTCTACATTTGTTCTTCATCTTCTCCATTCTTCTTCTCCATCTACGACACTCTCCTCTCCCAAGCATTAATGTTGAACTTTGCTTTTATCCTTCACTTGCTACTTCCGTTTTTGATTGTATTCATCATCTTACCATTAGAAAACCTAACCTACTACACCTCCACTTGTGATGATCGTATATGTCGGAGAGCTAGGATTTCATGGTGATTGAAGAAGCTTTGGGTAAATCAAGTAAGTATAAGCATCCTTCTTTTCTTGATTTTTTGGATGAAACATATTTAGTGATAATTAGAGGTGAAAATGAAGTTGAATATGTGTAGGAAGTTGTTGATGAATGGTATATGAAAATGTTTTGATCTTTTTGGTTGATGAAAAAGTATAGCTTATGAATCAGTTTGTAAATGATATTGGGTTGAAATGAAATTGAAAATGAAGTAAAAGAGATGGTTTAGGTTTAAGATGGGTTATATGTGAAAGGTGGGAAGTAAAAATATAGAAAATGAAACATGTTTTGCATATTCTTCTGTCAAAGTTCACCGTGGCCAACTTGAAGGATGAAGTTCCCTGCGGTCAACTCGGGGGTTCGCTGTGACGAACTTGTAAAATTTCACGTGAACTTTTCCTCTTTGGAAAAGTTCGTCGCTGCAACTTTCCAGCACAAAATATGCTTCGATATTTTGAACATAACGTTTTCTATAGTTATCTAAATGGAGTGATTTTTTATTTGGAGTAAACTAGAGATATAGGGCTACAAAGTTTCTGAAGAAATTCAGACTCTAAGAATTTTAATTTCTCGTGGAAGTTGAGTATAGTGTACTATCTCAGAATAAAAGCAGTCTGAAAATTTTTGGAGTATAAATTTTACACTACTGAATCAAATTGAATGATTTTAGTGTCATTAGAAGCTTATGAGATGGAAGGACAATTTTCAAAGAGAAAGTGTTCCCAAATTACTTCATTTCCATTGTTTAAATGATCAAAAACAATAGACCCGAAAGTCAGTGTTTGGAGAAAAATCAGAAATGATTCGTTTGGTTATGAAATTAGATTCTAATGATTTTATTGAGGAATAAACCATAAATATAAATGGTACTTATATGAGTTTGGGAATATGAATGTTTACGTGATGTGAATGATAGAGCGATACTTGGGATTGTCATGAACATGCATTGTAGATAGTCTATATACCTATTTATGTATAAATGAGTTCTTATAATTATGCAAAGTTGTAACACGTGTGAAATGTATATTGCATAAATGAAATGTGCAGGATAGAACGTCCACATTTAGGCATTTCCAGAATTTGGAAGCAAATGCTAATCTAGAGCATACTTTGAGTAGACCTAGATGGTCTCATTTCATTGTTTGTTTTATTTGAATTTTTGTGTTGATTGACTACTGAATGATTATATGAATGTGATTGAATGTATTGATTTCTGGACAGATGGTCTGATGATTGTGATGTTTGATTGGGATATTGAAGTGCTACTTGTATGTGAATGAGATGAAATGAGTGTACATAATCTGATTGTTAAACGCCAAACCACGATTCGATGATAAATGTGTTCTGAATGTGCATTTGCATATGAATGAAAGTGTTTTCTCAAATTTAATGTTGAATGCCAGACTAAGATCTGATAATATGTGAATGTGATTGAATGAGAATATGCAAAATGTGATTGATGCATTCCATTTCGTGAATGCATGAAACATAATGGCAGTTGTGACCAAAGTAGTCATCGTAAAAGAGCTTAAAGCTCAAACTGTGAAAAGAGTCTCGAGCTCAGAAAGTGATTAAGAGCTTAAGGCTCATTATGTAAAATGAGCCCTGTATCCACATCAAATAAGGGACAGTTAGTAATGAGCCTGATATCCAAAATAGACACGGGACAGTTTAGGCATTCAGTCACAACAAAGTAACAAAGAGAAAGTGGGTCTCTTGCACACCACATATGCATAATATGAATGATTAAATTATATTGAATGTGAAATTATGAAATGATATGAATTATGTGTTATGTGACTAGGTGAGCCATCGATGATGGTCACTCATTGAGTTCGCAAAACTCACCCAAAATTTGCAAATATTTTTCAGGCTTAAAAGATCGGGATCAGTTCGCGTCTGCATAGTTATTTTCATCAATTTTTGTATGAAAGAATGTAATCTAAGATTTTTGTATCATGTTTATTGATCAAATCTATTTTGTAACAACTTTCCAAAAATGAAAAGGGTTGTAAATGAAATTGATTTTGAGTGCAATTATTATATATGTGATTGAAAAAGTTTATGATCGAAATGGGCCCGAATGGATTATTGATTTTCCGTAAGTGTGTGCATTGTTTTAAAAGAAAAGAAAAAAATTTGTACTAAGTTTTGTCTGATTGAGTGCAATAGCATGTCATCCTTGTAGGGCAAAGACTCAGATATCACCCATAGATGTCGAGTACGTGTCTTACGAAAGTGGGGTGCTACATTAATTTTGTCTCTAAGACTTTTAAAATTGTCATGAAATTGAGACTTGGCTTAGGTTGTAGCGCTACTAGGGACAAAAATCATATCCTATTGTTATTGATTAACTGTATTGATGTAGGCCAAATTAGACTATGATGTCTTCACCGAAGTTGTAGCTTATTCTTTTAGCTTTAAATTGTATAAAGTTTGTAATTTTTAGATATTGGAATTGAGAGATATGGGTTATACAATTTGAATGCATGATTATGCTCTAACCAAAATTTCAATGTACATAGTTTGTGGTTTTATGAGCATAATTCATAGAATAATGAACCAAATTGAATGATTTTGATGTCATTAGAAATTTAAGACACATAGGAACAATTGTCTAGAAGAAAGTGTTACAGAAATATATCCTTTTCTTGATCTTATTGATTATGCAAAGTTCACTCGAATGGGATGCTTTCAACAAAAGCTAGAATAGTGAATGAGTGTGTGAATTGTGAATTTTGGCACTATTGGAGTACATCAATTTGTTACAGAAATATACCTGAGAATTTTTCATTGCACATGCATGATACATGATACATTTATACATATGATTACTCAATTACATAAGCAGTATAGTAATATGGAATTGTGTTAATGTATATAAGAGAGTAGTAGCGCAACCACATCCTGATATTGCTGGAACATCAAGGTAATAGGCTTAAGGGAGCAATTATGAGTAACCTAAGATGGTCTCACTTTAATTTGATCTGATATTATTGAATTGAAGTTATGATCCACTATAAAAATTTGATAGTGGAATTTCAGGATGATTATACATCTATAATTCCAAATTGATTGCGAACATGCGTATATATAACAATTTAATGATAATTGGAGGGTGAGATAATGATAGCGATATATATATATATAAGTTCTTCAAGGTTAAGTTGATTTGTTATTTTGTGAGTACATATCTAATAATGAGATCAACATGACAAGTGAGAGTATCGAGCACCTATGTATTATATGTGTGGAGATGATATAGGAAGTGATCTATGACTTATTGAATAGTTGTTAGTCATAGTTCTCATAGTTCATAATCTAAAATGAATTAGAGTAACACATGAAAGTGCTTAGAATGATCAATCGAGATAGATTGAGATTGTTAATGATGTTATGATGGGTGATGAATTAAAGGGAAAAAGAGAAGAAAGGCATGATCATGGCATAGTTCTCATGATCCATGAAGGCTCAAAAGGAGTCCTGAATTAAATGATATTAAGGTATCATCAACATAAGTTATTAAGTAGTGAATTGTCATAAATACATCTCTAGATAAGATGTAATGATTTTGATGGTATATATCAAGGTACAAGAGTAAATCAATTTGCTTAATGCTTTATTGAGCCTTATAAAAGATATTCTGATCATATAAGTTATGACATAAATTGATCTTATTGAGATATTATGACTAGTTGAAATTAATCTTCTTGAGGTACTAATAGTGGCTGATAAGCAATGATGAAATAGTTGATTGATAAAGATTACATGAATAGTATAGATGATAGTAGCAAGAAATTTTCTTTTAAAGAAGAATTTCACCGAATTAGGTTAAGTAGACCAGATGGTTTACTTCTAAGAATGAACAAAAATGGAAAAAATTCAAAGAGAATATTGGAGTTTTATTCCTAACGAAAACTCAAGCATAAGATGGGGTATATGCTACTGAGAGTCTATGCATTTTGTTTGATGTAAAGTATCCAACTACGTGATTAGATTCTTGAATTTGAGGCAAAAATCTTGCTAATATGAGGAGAACTTAGGCCCACATTACATTATATGCAAATATGTTCAGGGGATACAAATTTGATTTGAGAAAAATGTTACCAACATAGGAAGTTAAGATTGTAAATAAATTGAAATGAGTGAGGAAACTAGTAAGAGTTGTTCAACATTGTAATAAGTCAATGTGAAATATGACGAAATAATGAATGGAGAAAATTATTCAAAAAATAAGTTAATTGGGAAAATGAATATAACATGAGATAATAGTACCTCATTGAGGAATTAATTACTTAAGGAATTACGAAAACTAATCATAGGCACATTAAGTCTTGGCAATATTTGTTAGAGTTAACAATACCCCTAAAAGTATCATGGTATTGAAGAACAACGTGATCCAATTTTGTTTGGATCAATTAGTGACTATGATCATAGATGATATCTTCAATGTATTCGAGAAGTTGAGAAGTATATTTTGAATACTTAAAGAAAATCTGCAGTTTTGAATGAATATGAGATTCTGTTTGTGCATTAAAAGTGAATGCTATAAATTGTATATATTGTTATTTGATGCATTTCATATAATGCATATTCTGATAAAGGTGTTGTGATTAGAGTAGCTAGTCTAAAAGAGCTTTAAGCTTATAATTATGCACGTAGAGCTTTGCTTTGTGATTTTTGTATCTGATTAAGCCCAAAGGGCTAGTATCTATATCTGTATCTGTATCTCTATCTGTATCTATATCTAAAAGGCACTCGATCACAACAAATAATAACAAATTTGTAGATTTTGTAATATACAATGATGTTTCGCATCAGAAATTATGATGAAATTTGTTGCAACGTAATAAACTGATTTTGTATGCATAAAGACAATTAAAGTCCCGTGAGTTGATTATTTGATACATGATTTAAAACTTGATGAAATAGCCATTGCTTTAAAAGCTTGAAGACACTATATGTACTGTGAAATATTTCGGATCTATATAAATATATAGATCAATAAAGTTTGAGGTACTTATTGAGTTTGAAAGAATTGAATACGAGATTGAGACAATGGATATAAATACTAAAGGATTATAATTGTACAAATGAGTACTATCCTCATAAAGCTAGTGTATATCTGATGCTTGAACAGAAAATTCAATAAAGGAATAACACAAATTCAGATATTGTGGTTATCAAATCTAGTGCAATGAAGAGCATAGAATGTTGAGTTGCCTTTTGGGTAAATCAAAGTACTATTCACTATTGAATTTAAGAGCAGTTTCACATGAAAAGATTAGAAAAACCCAAATTTAGGATTCAAAATTTATGAATCTTAATGAGGAAATAAAAAATTGAAAATGAATCCAAATTTTAAGTTTGAATTGGAAAATGATACTTTGTGATTGAAATGAGAATTATGTGTACACATAAAGATAATTGAGCAAATGAGTGTTACAGAAAGCATAAACAACAACTTATACTATACATCCTAGTAAGAGTATGACGAAATAATGATTGACGATTAAGGACGTAGAAACAAGTAACTACATGTATAAGTTGCCAACAATCTTAACTATTGGAGATATGTTTAAAGCTAATATTTTAGGGTTCATAGAAACATGAGGTCAATGTATAGTTTTAATTGATTTTAAGCATAACAATCATTATCACAGTGATATCATTAGAATATCTTATGAGGTGTTATATGACAAAAAGAGTCATCCATCTTTATATGTGGATGAATAAGGTCTAAAAATAGTTGAAGGCCAGAATTGATGTGAGATGTTGATGATAAGTGAAATTGATATGCATTAGAAATTAAGTGGCTCAAGAAAGACGATTGAATTAGGTGGATCATCACTGAAGATTGGAATAAATTGAGATAGACACATGAGCTAAGTGTATTAACACTAAAGAGGTATGAATATCAAGCAAAAGATGAATTGTTTCTAACAGTATCACCTTGGCAAGGTTTGCTCAGGTTGGGAAAAAATATGCGCTAAGCCTGACATAAATTGATCCACATGAAATTATTGTAAGAATAGGACCATTAACATATGAGTTTGTATTACCAACAAAGATGTCTTAAATGCATGAGGTATGATATGTGAATATGTTAAGAAATATTAATATGATTTGATATTGGCGTTATCGATTCTAAAAGTGAAATTGTGAGTAATTTGAAATGCATTGAGGAAACAGTCAAGATAGTTTGACATCTGAATAAGGAACTGGAAAACCAATTGATTCCATTGACTATGGTCATTTGGAAAAGAAATTAAAATTATTATTTGAGTGATGAAGCTAAATGGAAAATGGTGGAGCATATGATGAAACAATATCCCCACCTATTTGAAGCATCGAGTAAGAATTTCAAGGACCAAATTTCTTAAGGAAGGGAGAATTGTAACATCTCATATTCGGGGCCCTAGAATAATGAATTGAGTGTACAGTGAAGAAATAGAGGTACATTGCATGCTCATGCATCATTGTATATTCACACACATTTGCATATTTATTTTGATACATTAAAATAATTGTACATGCATTTATTGACATTTTTCAAGTATAATTGATTTTAAAATGTGAATTGTTGATTATTTGTGGTGAAAATTTATTTACAGAGTATTATGATTATTTCTGAATTTTTGGTGAATTTTAGAGAATTTTTGAAAAATTGAGATATTTTAGACAAAAAATAGAATAAGAGACGAGAGTGACACATGGCCCACATGCATGGGTGCCATGTGTTATTGAATTGTTAACCCACGTAGTTAGGTGTTGTGCAAAAACATTTCTGTAGCTCTTTCTTTCATTCTCTCATTGCTTCACCAAAAGTGCCCATCACCAAAACACTCTTCTTGATCATCCATCACTGAACATCAACTTGCTCATCTTGTGTATTTGGTCCACTCATATAACTACTGGAAAATTTGTTGAATCAAATAAGTCATGTTTTGAGTTTTATGGGCACTATAAATGATTGTTTGATAATGGTTTAAGGTTTGTAAATGAATGCATGCATGATATAGGTTCTGTTTAGGATTGTTCTT
>JANVCQ010061912.1:0-10344 GCA_025531925.1 Erythroxylum plowmanianum
TAACTTCTAACCATCACTAAATATGCTTCATTTAACAAATCAAAAAGAAGGATGCTTATACTTACTTGTTTATCCAAGGCCTCTTCAATCACCTTGAAACCCTAGCTTAGAAATCCCTAAAAATAAAAAATGATTCTTTAGTTCTTTCTTTCTTCGCACGCAAACCCTGCACAAATCCATTTCTCTAAACCCTATTCTAACAAAGCAAGAAGGAAAGATGATTACCTTAGCAAATCCTCTTTCTTCTTCTCCTTTTCACGTTTTATTTCCTCTTACTTAGCTCTCCACGCACACTTCTCTTATCCTCTCTCTCTCTCTTTCTTTCTTCTTTTCTTTTTTATACAAGTCAACTTTTCATCTTCCACTTATGCCCTTCCTTTAAAGCCTTAAGTCTTCCAAACTTAAGTGAACTACCAAAAATTCCCTTATGAAATCTTACCACTTTTAATTCATCTAACCTATATAATAAAAATCCTACTAAAGTTTACATAATAGTTAACTCCAAAATTTAATCCATCAACCTCATAATTTATTTAAATCATGTTTAATTTCAATAAAATAATAAAAAACATTTCAGAGGCCAACACATAATATATCAAACATTTATTCAAACATATAACTATGCACTCATAGTCAAATTATATGCATTAAATATGAAGTTTTGTTTGATTGTAGTTGTTGATCTTTATAATCTAAAATAATATTTCCAACCCCTTAGAAAAATTTAATCACATTAAACTCATTGATTCCTAAATACACTAAATTTCTACTATAAATAGAAACTTAAATTGATTTGAAAAAATTTCAAATCCAATTAGAAAGTAATTTCAATTATTTTGACTCCTTTAATAAAATCTAATTGAAAATAATTTTTAATTAATTATTATTTTTTAAAAGATAAAATAGAATTATATTAATTTAACAAAAGTTTTATACAACCATTACAATGAATCATATATCTGCTACAAAATAAAAACTCACTAACCAAAATATAGAGTATCATTAACATATAACATTATAACGACCAGATCAGTTTCAGATCACAACTAACAAGGCATTATTGATAATTAGCAATAATGGCAGCTCTAATCCAGTCGACTATATGTTTGATAAGCTACTATTGGCTCTCTTTAACACCCTTGTATATCCTCCGATTCCTTTCCCTCCAAATTGAATAGATAATAGTATAAAAAGTAGTCTTGATAATCATGTCATTTGCTCTACCATGAATGGTATAATGGATAAGAAAATTCAAGGTTTCCATCCATTTGAAGGTATATCTGGGTAATTGTAATATGACTATAATTATGTTCCAAATTGCTTTTTTATAATTACAAGAAAAAAATAAATGATTTCTACTCTTATTCAACAACTTACAGAGTATGCATATGATTTCAATGGCACCAAATCATCTATCCTTGGTCCGAAGCCTATTTTTGATCATTAGTCAAGTGAACACAGAAACTTTGCTTTTTATATTTTGTTTCTAGATAACCTCAAACCAGGGAACCATATCAAGATGATTAACTAGTACCTGGTGACAAGATCTATTGTTGAAAGTGCCACTGGAGTGGGGATGCCAAGCTATGCTATCCTTCCTCAATCTTATAAGAATGTTAGACAAATAATTTGACAATAAGTGCAAGCCTCTGAAATTACCAACCTAGTCTCCATTTTGGATTAGCATAGATACTCTAACATTGAGAGGGATTCTATTTCTGAGGATAGAAAGGTTAGGTCTCTAGATAGAAGGACTATGATTGGTCCAATTATCAAACCATAACTATATATCTTCTCTATTCCCCAACCTTTTGTTTGATGTGCACATGGAACATACTTCTCAAACTAAGTAAATGATTGAAAAACCATGGGAATTCTCTAGAAATGTCTAGCTACCATAAATTCTAATTTCAAAGATAGTACTTATTAATCCATTTAATCCACATAGCTTTTTTGTCAGTACAAAGTCTCCATAACCATTTGTCAAGCATTACTTTCTGCATGTGAGCAATCGGGATGATCACAAGCCCTCCTTGCCTCTTATATATAGTGATGTCACTCCATTTCACCTTGGATTGCTTCATATTTTCAATTTTTCTAGACCACATGAAAGCTTTTAGTATTCTATCTATCTTCTTGGTGACTCTCCTCGGTAAAACCAAATGAGTAGACCAATAAGAAGCAATAGGTCCGTAAGAGACAAATATTTTTTTGCCAAGCATTGATTAGAGCTTTAAGTTTATCAATCAAAGGAACAAAATTTGAGAATTTAGGCTTACTAGGATTGATTAGGATTCCCATATATTTAAAAGGAGGAGAAGATAGAAAAATAAATTATGCTTTTTACTTAATATAATTTAGGAAAACTCTTTTTCTAACATTATATAAGTAAAATATTCTAATCCAATTAGAAAACTATTTCTAATTTCATTTGAAATTGCTTTCCTTAATTCAAAAATATTTTACAACATTTGTTGTCAACCAATGCACTTGTAGTCTTTCTTTCCATGACTAGTCATCGTCGATTGCTGTAAGTTCCAATAGTAACAACCATCTCTGGTGCAGCCATCTGTTGTCTCCAACGATGGTAACCATCTACGACATAACTAGCTTATTCCAAACCAGAAGTCACACAACTTAAATTCCAAAAACCATTTCTAATTTCATTGAAAATTACTTTTCCTTAATTTGAAAACATTCTGTGACATTTCTTGTCAACTAATGCATTTGTAGTCTTGCCTTCCCTGGCTAGTTATAGCCAACTACTGCAAGCTCCAATAGTGACAACCATCTTTGGCGCAGCCAACTATATCTCCAACAGTGGTAACCATCTCTAGCACAACCAGCTTATTCCGAACAAGAAGTCACACAACCTAAAACCCTAAAATTTTTCTTTTGCTTTCATTGTTTTGGAACTTTTAATTTCCATTTTCTAAGTCTTGTAAATTTGAACTTTTCAAATTTATTGTAGCTTAGGGTTATTTTTTGTTTTACTATTAATGAAACTAATTTCGTATATTTGTTTAACTTTAAAATAATTTATCAATCATATTGAAAATTCAATTTCAAGCTTCAATTAATAACAATAAAAATAATTTAATCAAATTGTAAAATTAAAGTTAACTATAATACAACTATTAAAAAATCAGGAAGAGATCCGTTTCTAATCGCAGTAGAATAATTATGAAACTTTTCTTATTTTGATTTCCTAAAAACAAAGAACACTTTACTTCTATAAAATGATTAACAATTAAATCACAATAAAGCATGAATCTTAATTCGTACCTTATTTCAAATTTTGATTATATTCTTGCCATATCCCATGAACCATTTATGAACCCATTTCAACTACCATAGTCGTATAAGTGTTCAGTTGCTAACTATATCCGCATAATCAGTTGTGAGAGAACTCTACAACAATTATAGAAAGGGTTAAACAAGGATTGTTATCACTATTATAGTTTAAGCCTATTTATAATAGGGTTTTAGACATTTTGGTAATTTAATTAAAAATAAATTCTAATTTCAATTAAACTTTAATTAGAATTACCAATAATTCTAATTAATTATAATTATGCACAACTAAGATCCAATAACTTATATTGATTCTTATTTATTAAATATCTCATATTTAATCATAAAATTTCTCAAACTTTGCAATCAAGTCTAACTTGATTAAAATATCTTTGCTCTCTTCAACCCCCTCTTTATGTTTGACCCATTAGTATCCAAATATGTTGGTAAGAGATACACTTATATCTATATATCAAGATTGGGGTCTAGCAACACATCTTGACTACATAAATATTTAGAAATGTCAGTGTAGTTTTGACTAACCTTTTCATGAATGATTTTGTATAAATTAATCCTTTCATTATATAATATTCTGATTAGACGTATGTTTACTTTATTTTGAGTTCCAATCGTATTATTTCTCCACTGTTAGACATTGATTCAATTAGTGACATTTGTATACTATTTACAAATGTCATTTCACTTGGGCTAAGGATTTTTGAAATTAATACTATTTAAAAACAACATAACGTTCTCAACTACTCTAAGGCGATCAATCCTATCTCAATCACATAACTACCTCCATATAGTTCATGCTATATCCAATGACTACTGACTTAGTTATCCTTGACTAGAACAGGTCATAAGTAGTATCAAAATATAGCAATCCCTATATAAGATAACTTTGGAGATCTCAAATCAAAGGGCACTTATATAATCTACACAATGAGAATTTCTATGTACGTACAAGTAATGTTCTAAATGAATTTCTCATATGGGGTTAGTTCAGTGAACTTGTTCTTTACCAAGCACCTATACGTTTGTCTAAGTATCTCCATACTTTAGTCTATAAGATCAACTACTTCTTTCATAAAGAAAAACATGAAATGCTAGCCTTTTACCATTTAATAATGTCCAGTCTTAATAGAACAATGATTAGAGATGTAACACTAGACTCTCTGAGCTATTTTGTATTAGTCTGCACTTGGAGATACTATTGTGTATTGATATATATATGATGGTATATGATTTCAAAAACATATTTGAATCCTTTCGGTATATATGCCAGTGATATATAATGTTATATACCCTTACATGAACTTAGAATTCATCAGTATGCGAAATCTTGGATAATTCCGACATATAAGCTTCTAAATGTATAAAACCGAGTCAATTGGATGGATATAGCCATGGTGGCTGAGTTAAATGTGTTCTAATACCTTAGAGGTGATTAGACATGATTTATAGAATTATTGGACATTTAGAAAGCACATAAGGGCTTATTTGCAAATTGCCAAAAGTTAAGGGACTTAAATGTAAAATTTTAATTATTGGAGGACAAATATGTAATTTTATAAAGTTTAGGGGCTTAATTATAATTTTCAAAAGCATGGGACCAAAATGAAAATAAAATTTTTGGTCATTCCAAAATTTTGGGCTTAATTGCAAATTTAGAAAAGTTTGGAGGGTATAATGGTAATTTCAGATAAGCTAAGGGCAAAAAGATAATTTTATCTTGTTTGGTCAAAGAAGAGTCAACATTCTATACCTTTCTTCCTTGTGTGGTTGTGCACCCCACCATTAAATATTCAAAACACTTTGTTTTAATTGAAAGAAAGGAGAAGAAAGGAAAAGAGAGGAGGAGGAGAACACCATTCGGGCATCACCAAATTTTCACCATTTTTTTTATTCTCCAACCCAAAACAAGGTTTTCTAAGTTAATTTGGGATCAAGGAACTCAAATTTGTCATTATATTTGAGAAATTCTCAAAGGATTTTAAGATATCACTAAAGGAAAGTTTAGGTAAATTTTGTCTCATCTCTCTCTACATTATGATTTTGAGTTTGGTGTTAAGATATGTTATTCTCTATGTTTGAATACGCATGAAATATAGTTTATGTGAATGAAATGAGTCATGAAGAAGTCTCCTTAAGCCAAAACTGAGATGCTCTCTCTTTGGTGAAAGTTTGTGAAATTTTGAATATCTTTTGAAATTGATGGTTTAAATGAATTTTATGGTGTTAATTGTGTATGTATAATGTGAATTGATAATGAAAAATGAAGAAGATGTAAATTGGATAAGGCTTGGCTGAAATGATGGGAGAAGAAAAGGACTAATGTAATGAGTTGTATAATTATGATGAATATGACTTAAATGAAGGGAATTGGATTGAATGGAGTGGTGAAATGTGTTGTTATTTGGAAGTTCTTGTTATATAACAAGATAGGAGAATGAATTACTTGATAAAGTCTTAAAAATATGACTTGAAATTCATGCACATTAGGTGTTTGGTAAAATGCCTAAGTGAACTTGGCTTAGGATTTAAGGATTATGATGGTGTGCATTGGAAAGAGACTTTCATGTTTACTTAGGGTAAACTTGAATTTTTGCTTAGATTGATGAGTACTGGCCTAATGTGTTTGGATAAAAATGTGTTTAATTATGCTTTGAAATGTGTAAGTATTGGATTAAAGGTATTAAATGCCTTGGAAAATGCAAAAGAAAGCTTAGGTGAATAATAAGGGAAGTAACCATGTGAGAAGCTTAACAGCCAAATCCTATAGTTTAAAGACAGTGATATTATGTTTTATGCACTTATGCGGTAGTGTATGTGTAAGGCCCCAAAATATACCCTAGTTGAAATAATACATGTTTATGAAAGTATAAGTGTGATAGAAGTTAGAATTTTGCTATGATTAGAATATGAAAGACTTATGACTTAAATTTTTGATCAAGTGGATTATAGTGAGTAAATTGGAATTAATTGATACCATTAGAAAATTGAGGTATTTAAATGTATATTTAGATTAGGAAAATTTTCAAATGGCAAGATAAAATGGTATATGAAAATTTCAAAGATTAAGCCTATGAGTTAGTGATATGAGTAATTAATTGATAAATGGCTTGGCAAGAATGTAACAAATGGCATGGTTAATAAGTTGAAAAGTAGACAAATGGAAGTGTTGCAGTTGGCAGAATAAATGGAGGGCAAATGGGAGTCATACATTGGAGATATGTGGCAATACATAATGAAGACATCTAGCAATTTAGGTGTCAAGCCTTTACAAGACTTCGGTAGCCTTCATTTGGCTCTCTTCTCTCCACCGATTCCTTACTCTGCCTTTTTACTTTGATTTTGTTGTGCTATCACGTTAAACTCCTTGCCATATGCTGCATGAAGAAGCTCTCTCGTACAAATTTCTAGGCTGATGTGTTGTGGGTGTTAAAAACACATTACATCTATCTTGGTTTTGGAAGTGTATTAGTTGCTTGGAAGGTGCTGTAATAGTTAGATTCTTGGAGTTGACTTTGAAGTTTAGTGAGGTAAGGGAATTATAAACTTGGTATCCTGTGATAACATGTGTTGTTTGATGTTTGATATGGATCAATTGTGTACTGAAATGGGAAAGAATTGAGGTTTGATTTATGTTAGAAACCGGTTCGGATGAGTAGTTCTATTGGATAGGTTTCGGTATTTTAGCCATATCTTGCCCTGTAGGTATCCAAATTGGATTAATTTAAATTTAGATTAAACTATAAACTTATATCTAAAACTTTGATGAAGGTGTCGAATTTGATTTCTGTCACTAAGTGTGTCAAAAGTTGGCTTGAAGTTGAGTATCTGGAATCTGTCACTGTTTGTGAATAGTCTATAGTCATTTGGGGATAATTATCAAAATATTGAATCACATTGCATAACATTTATGTCAATAGAAACTTAATACATAAAAGAACAAATGTTTAGAAGAGTTTTTGGCCTAAATCCTTCATTTTCATTGTCAAAATGATCGTGTAACATTGACCTGAAAGTCTGTTTTGGGGAAAAGTTGGAAGAAAATGATGAAGTATGCTGGATTATGATAAATGAAGTGTTTTCACTGACCTTGATTTGGTATTTCGATTATAACTTGAACTGTGGATCTCCAAATGAGTTGGTTCTTAATTCAGATTAAATTAGAGACATATTTCTACAACTTTCTTGAATAAGTCAAATTTTAATTCTATCTCTAAGATTTTCAAAATTTGGCATGAAATTGAGTCTTGACTTAGGTTGTAGCACTACCAGGGATAGAAATCATATCCTATGATTTTTGAATAAAATGTATTGATGTAGGCTGAATTAGACTAAAGTGTCTTCATCAAAGTTGTAGCTTATTCTTTTAACTTTAAATTGGTATAAATTTTGTAATTTTTGGATATTATAATTGAGAGTTATAAGGTGTACAACTTGGAGGCATGATCATGCATTAGCCAAAATTTCAAATGTACGCAATCTGTGGTATTTTGAGCATAACTTATTGAATACTAAACCAAATTGGATGAATTTGATATCATTGGAAACCTAAGACAAAGAGAGAAGGAAGAATTACGTAATTACCTCAACTTCCTAATGAGAATAATTGAGCAAGGTGGACCCAAATGTGGATTGTGAAATAAATATAGATTGAGGGATTGAATATAATTTCACATGATAGATAATGTTATAAGATTAAGGATAAGAAACCTGGATTTTTTGACATGAACATGCATCATACATATTCAGTATACATGAATGTGCATAATTGAATTCATAATTTTGCATAATATTAATATATGTTTGTATTGAATGTTTTAGAGGAACTCTTAGAGCGACCGATTCCAAATATTGCTAAGACTTCGAGGCAATAAGCAAATAGGGAGCTTTTGTAAGTAATTTAGATGGTCAATCTTGATAGTTTTACTTTGAATGTTTTGTTTGCTGTCAATTTGGAACATTGAATGATTTGCAAAGCTGTAAGTATGTGATATGCTTGAATATATAGTATGAAAACATTGATTGATATGTAAATTGAATTTTAGATATTTCTATTTTTGAATCTGTTAAGTCCTAGTTTTGGGTAAATAGGCATGCCTAGAAAGGTCTGCAACTGCTTCTGTGACACTTTGGTGTCTGATACTTCAGTGTCTTCTGTCATTGAGACGTAAGTCTCATCTGTGATATGATACTAATTATGGTATCTTCGGTATAAGTCTCGTTACCCACTTCAGTTGACAAATTAACAGTTATTTGATTGTGTGTTCTGATATATGTTGGATTTTGAAATTAAAAAAATGATGTTTTGAACTGAAGGGATTGTGCCTTCTTTGATACTCAGTTTTGTTAACTATGTAACTGTTCTGAAATTTAAATATCTGCTTGTGCTATAAGTTGATTCAGTATGATTAATTGTCAAATATTCATAGTTTAGTTATTAATTACTAAGCTATATGCTTAGCACGGTCGATTTGTCCCGTGTAGGTTCTGAGCGAAGTTTATAAAGACTGGGACAAGACAACTGTAATGACCAATGGAGTCTGAGTGTTGTTTTGAAAATAATGTAAATTTTTTGTTTGATTTTTAGGCTTGTATCTAATATGTATATGTGAATTTGTTTGTAAGTTTGTAACAAAAATACTTCAGTTTGGTTTAGATTTTATAGCGAGTTTGTGTTAAGTACTATGTAATTTAATGTATGTTTGCCTGAATTTTTTACTGGAAGTTTTTGTATGCTTTGATTTGTTTGTACTGTTTTGTGTGGCATTCATATATCCTTCCAGTAAATATGTAGGTGTTACAATGTTTGGTATCAGAGTATGGTTTAGGTGATTTTGCTTTAACCAGCACTTAACCACTGCTTATACTTGAGTGTAACAGTTGTGTTTTAGCCTAATGCAGTTGTCTTATGTTTTGATTATAGAACTAAAGATGGAAAGATCCCACGAAGTCGTTGATGAGGTTGTCGAGAGTAATACTCCTAAGCGATCTCATCCATCAACATCCGAACACTTTGCGGTTAATCGAGGAGAAGCTTCAGTGCCAACCTTCTCCTACAGCTCAGGGAGAGGCTTTAGTGAAGTTATCCCAGGATATGATGACATTATTGCACTGTATGACCATACCTAAGGCTCCAATTAGTCAGCTATGGAAGTATAGAGCTGAGGAATTTACTGGGACATCTTTGGAGGAATCTGAATGAGCTGAGTTTTGGATTGAGAAGGTGAAGTGGATATTGGAGGAGATCAGTTGTCTAGTAGATCAAATGGTGCACTGTGTTGTCTCTCTCCTTCCAGGAGCAGCCTATGAGTGGTAGAAGTTTGTTTTGAGAAATCCACAATTACCGGTGCCTTTGATTTGGGATTTCTTTACCCAGGAGTTCAACACTAAGTATGTTACGGAAGCTTACAGAAAGAAGAAGTGGAAGCAATTTTTGAATCTGAGGTAGAGGAATTTGTCTATTGCTGAGTACGATCCGGAATTTAGTTGCCTCAATAAGTATGCCTCAAAATCAGTGCTTACTGAGGAGTTTCGATGTCATCAGTTTGAGGATGGATTGGATGATTCTATCAAGGAGCATTTTGTGGCGGTTACTCTGTTGCAACAAGTAAATTATCATCAGCTGGTGCAGGCTACTATAAAGATAGAGAGACAGGAGGTGATTAAGAGGGAAAGGAATCAATGAAGTGGCTTTGCAAGAGGAGGTCAGTCCTTAAGCAAACGAATTTAGGATAGTGTTTCTTCTACACCAGAGTTTACTCAGAGATCTTTGGCTCGGGGAACATCACAAAATTATCCCTTAATGACTATTTCTAATAGGGGTTCTTCTATGGGTCGAGGTTCTGATCCCCGGGAGTGCCCTCATTATTCTGTGCATCATTGGGGTGTTTATGGAAGGGGTACAGGTGTAGCGACCCGAACTTTATGTACCGGGTGGGTTTCCCGCGCACCTCAAGAGGCCCGCGGCCGCTACTGTAGAGCCTGACTTCTACCGCCATCACTCCAGGTATTGTCCTCTTTGGCATTTGGGTGAGC
>JANVCQ010061921.1:0-10343 GCA_025531925.1 Erythroxylum plowmanianum
TGAACATGAAATATTTCATATGCACTTCCATCATCTTTTCACAATTAATCAACCAAATTAAAATATCAAGCATATTGAAATGTCTCAAATAATTCAAAAGCAAAAAACGCCACAACTATACAGCAATGAAAAGTCATTTTATTTTCTTGACTAAAAAAAAAACCATAACGACTCATTATCCAATTATGAACATGAAACCCACCTTGAAATCATTGCTTAGGAATTGGCTTAAGGATGTCTTTTCTCTTGTTGCCCTTGCCTCTCTCGATCCCCTCCTTGATTTCCTTTATAAATGAAAAAATTCCCATTGAATAGGGATTCAAATTAAGAACCCATCAAGCACATTCACTAAAATTGACTCTAGATTGCTTAAACCCTGTATTTCCTAAACTTCATGAACCAAAACCCCTTCCATATACCCAAGTACAAAAATCAAACTTACCTTGAATCTTCACCAATATGTGAGATTATTGGCTCTAAAGAAAGCTCTTTCCTTCCTCTTTCTTTCCTCTTTCTTTTTCCCTTCTTGAGCAACCTTTAACTCTCTCTTTAAGACTAAGAAAAGATGAAACCTAGCCAAAACTCTATATTTTTCTCAACTTCACCGAAACCTCTCTTTCTCAATTTTGATTTTTGTATTTCACTTCTTCCTTCACCTATTCCACGTTTTTCTTCTTCTCAAGCACAAAACAACACCTTTGCTTTCCCATTTTACCCTTAATGAATGAAAAAAGTCCACCTTGCCCTTCCTTTAATGCCTTAGTGCTTTTAACCTTAAGTAAACTACCTAAAATACCGCTTTATGAATTTTTACCAGCTTTAATTCAACTAACCCATGAAATAAATTCGACTAACATAGACATAAACAAATAAAAAATTACTCCCAAAAATATTTCATCTATTCAATCCTCGTAATTACCTAAATCATGCTTAATTAAAAAAAACATTCGGGGGCCAACATTTCTCCCCCTCTAAAAAATTTTATCCTCAAAATTCTTACCTGAGTCATTGAAGAGGTATAGATACTTCTCCTTTATGGTTTCCAAGGGCTCCCAAGTGGCCTTTTCTACAGAATGGTGTCTCCATAGGACTTTTACTAGTCGAATTGTCTTGTTGTAGTATCCAAGATCTCCACTGGAATCTCCTCATAACTCATATCATCTCTTAATTGAACCTTAGTGATTTGAATGATGTGAGAGGGATCTGATCTATATCTCCTCAACATGGAAACATGAAAGACATCAATTTGTGATAATTCTGGGGGTAGTGCCAACCTATAGGCTAATGGTCCAATCCTCTCATGAATTTCATAAGGACCCATATATCTTGGGCTCCCCTTGCCCTTTTTGCCAAATCTCATGACTCCTTTCCAAGGAGATGTCTTAAGGAAGACTTTCTCATTGACTTTATATTCCATTTCCTTTTGGTGTGTATCAGTATAGCTTTTCTTTCTATCCTGAGCCGCTTTAAGCCTTTGCTTAACTAACTTGACCTTGTCAACTGTCATCTAAATCAATTATGGTCCTATTAACTTCCTTTCTCCTTCTTCATCCAAGCATAAAGGAGTTCTACATCTCCTCCCATACAATGCTTCATAAGGAGCCATCTAAATGCTTGAATGGTACGAATTATTATAAGCAAATTCGACCAATGGCAAATGCTCATCTCAAGCTCCTTTAAAATTCATTGTACATGCCCTGAGCATTCCCTCAAGGATCTGAATGGTCCTCTCAGATTGACCATCTGTCTGAGGGTGGAAAGCAGTACTAAAACTCAACTTGGTTTCCAGAGCCTCTTGTAAGCTTCCCCAAAATCTCGAAGCAAACCGAAGATCTCTGTCAAAAATTATAAAATTTGGAATCCCATGTAATCTTACTATCTTATCAATGTACTTCCTTACTAACACATGCAAAGAATCAGTCTATTTAATTGCCAGAAAATGGGTTGACTTCATCAAACGATCCACAATAACCCGTATGACATCATGCTTCCTACTGGTCTTAGGCAAACCCATCAGGAAATCCATAGTCACCCTTTGCCACTTCCACTCAGGAATGGACAATAGCCTTAACTTGCCTGAAGGTGCTTGGTGTTTAGCCTTGACTTGCTGACACACTAGACACTTACTTGCATATTTTGCTACATCCCTCTTCATACCTTTCCACCAGAAATGCTCTTTCAGATCTCTATACATCCTGGTGCTACCTGGGTGCATGGCATAAGGTGCATTGTGTGCTTCATCTAATATCTCATCCTTCACCTCCTCAACATTGGGATACAAAACCTATCCTCTACAATCGTAAGTCCATCATCCCTCACTAACACTTTAGACTTCTTGCCATTTTGAATTTCTTCTCGAAGCTTACTCAATTCTACATCCTGTGTTTGTAACTCCCTAACCTTCTCTCTAAGTATCGATCTCACTTTGAAGGTAGCAACAATAAAATCAGGTTCCTCCTACTTCAAACTTATCCTAAGCTTAGCCATCTCTTCCAATAATGGCAGATAAATTGTCTGAACATGGGCTATTGATGATTTCCTACTCAAGGCATCTGCCACGACATTTGCCTTGCCTGGATGGTACTCAATCAATAAACCATAATCCTTAAGCAACTCAATCCAACTTCTCTGTCTCAAATTTAGCTCTTTTTGACTCAGTAAGTACTTGAGACTTTTGTGGTCAGTAAAGATCCTCGTCTGAACCCCATACAGATAATGCCTCCAAACCTTTAAGGAAAAAATCACTGTTGCTAATTCCAAATCATGGGTCGGATAATTTAACTCATAAGGCTTTAGCTGCCGCGAGGTATATGCTATTACTTTGTCTCCTTGCATCAATACACAACCCAAACCCTTTCTTGAAGCATCACTATACACTGTATAACCCTCATCTCCCATAGGCAATGTAAGAATTGGAGCACTTATCAATCTGTGCTTAAGCTCCTCGAAGCTCTTCTATCACTCATCACTCCAGATAAACTTTTGATTCTTCCTCAATAACCTAGTTAGTGGAGTAGGAATCATGGAGAATCCTTCCACAAACCTCATATAGTAACCTGCCAGACCCAGAAAACTCCTCACTTCTATCACTGTCTTGGGTGCATGCCACTTCACCACTGCTTCAATTTTCTTCGGATCAACATGTACCCCATTCTTAGAAATTACATGTCCAAGGAATACCACCTCATGGAGTCAAAATTCACATTTGCTAAATTTGACATAAAGTTCCCTCTCCTTCAGTGTTTGCAGTACTATCTTGAGATGTTCCTCATGTTCCCCTTCACTCTTGGAATACATCACAATGTCATCTATAAACATTATGACAAACTGATCTAGATACTCCTTGAAGACCCTATTCATAAGATCCATGAATGCAGTTGAAGCATTATTCAAATCAAAATGCATAACTTGGAATTCATAATTTGATGATAGCCCGATCTGAGATCAATTTTGGAAAAGACCTTTGCTCCCTGCAGCTGGTCAAATAGATCATCGATTGGTGCCAGAGGATACTTGTTTTTAATGGTCACCTTGTTGAGTCTCCAGTAATCAATACACATCTGCCATGTTCCATCCTTCTTCTTAACAAATAGAACAAGCACTCCCCAAGGTGATGAACTCGGCCTTATATACCCCTTCTCTAACTATTCCTTAAGCTCCTTCAACTCAGTTGGGGCCATCCTATACGGTGGTATGGAAATGGTCGCGATTCCAAGAATTAAGTCGATGGAAAACTCGATTTCCCTCACTAGTGGGAAACTAAATAAGTCCTCTAGGAACACATTAGGAAATTTCCTTACAACTAAAAAATCCTCTAACCTCCCTTCCTCTACATCAGCATCCAGAACATGAGTCAAGAAGGCTTCACACCCCTTCTTCATCATCCTATCAGCTAGTAAAGCAGAAATAATTCTTGGTGATGACACTTTCTTGTCCCCTCTAAAAATCACCCTCTCACTGTTACCCAGATCAAATTCCACCTCCTTAAGGCAACAATCTAACTTCACATGATATTTTTCCATAACATCCATTCCATGTATAACATCTAAGCCTTTTAGGTCTAGAGGTAGTAAATCCACTACCAGTCTAGCACCATCAATGAAGAGCTTACAATTTTTATATACTTGACTGATTACCACTTTCCTCCTTAGAGGCGTACTATAAGCAAAGGACTATTCAAAGGCACTAAATTCACACCATGCAGAATCATATTTGCAGAAACAAAAGAATGTGTGGAACCATAATCAATTAGTAAATATACTGCTGAATCAAATATCTAGGCCATACCTGTGGCAACCTCTAGTGTGGCCATTGCTTCCTCCCTTGTCATGGCAAACACTCTTGCCTGTGCCTGACCCCTTAGCCTTCTTAGAGGAATAGCCTTCTTTGCAGTTTCAGAACTACCAACTTTAGTGGTTGGTCAGGTTCCCACTGTTTCAGCTCTCCTTGGGGCTTGTATTACACTGCCCTTGCTTGCTTATTCTTAGCAAAGGCACTACTCCCTGCCTTACTCTGTGTTCGGGAGCTCTTCACATCCCTTTAAGGTATTGGAGGACTTACCCCCTTCCTAGAAAACTGCTCTCGATTCTTCCTCTTCCTAGTCGCCTCATACTTGATATTCTCTAACTTCTCATCCTGAAGTGCGGCATCTATCAACTGCTGGTAGTCACCAAAATTGTGGATCAAGACTTTTTTCTTGATCCCCAGATGGAGACCTCCCTTAAACTTACGGCACTTGTCTTCCTCATTCACCACAATGTTGGTTGCATATCGGGAAAGCTGAGTGAACTTCAATTCATACGCACTCACACTCATGTCCCTCTATGTGAGATTTAGAAACTCCCTGGCCTTCTCTTGAACATAAACCCTAGATAGGTACTTCTTCCTTAACACTTCCACAAAATCTCTCCATGACAACATTGGAGGCATAACCTGACTGTGGGGCACTGATTCCCACCAATGAAGTACGTCCCCTTACAGCAAGCTAACTGCATAATCCAGCTTCTCTTCATTGGAGCACTTCATCTAAAGTGGGACTTTCTTGGTCCTCTTCAACCATGTTTCAGCCTCCTCAAGATTTGTAGTACCATTAAAGTCTACAGCCCTATACTTGTAGAGCTTATCATACTACTCGCTCCTCTCCACTAGAGCTGAAATCGGCACTTGTGACCCTTGGCCCATGGCATAAGTGAAAGCCTATGTAAAGGCTTAAAAGAATCATGAATCTAGAGGGTTTACTTGAGGCATAGGAGGTGGAGGCGGTGGCGCTTCATGCTGCACACTAGATGCCTCCGAATCAGGAGCAGAGGGTGTCCCAGTATCTTGTGGGACATGGGATTCATCCGTGCTCCCTTAGCGAGAGTAAGATCGAATCATAGCTCCTCGAGCTCTCTTTCGAGGTGGCATTTTCACTCCTTCAATATAAAACCATTGGAAACCTTTAGTTCGTGGAAAACAATTTTCAAACTATGCAAAATAGTTCAAATCGTATAGAACAATTTCAAATCATATGAAACAATTCAAAACAATGCAAGTAGTTCATTTAAAACAATGCATGTACATTTCTTGTCTTAACCTACCCATTTCGTGTTTAGGATACTCCTAAATTTGGTCTTACACCTGAACCTCAACCTAGTCACTCTGATACCATAAGTTTTGGGGCCTCGCCCTTGTGAGTCACGTGCCCGATGTCCTAAGTGACATCTGGACGTGAATCCCACAAGGGTGGCGAGCCCACATAAGTCAAACATCAAAAATAAACTCATCTCTCCTATTTCCCGATAGATTTTGTGAAACCTCATAAAAGAATTTCAATTTGGCTTCTTCAAAAATCATTCAAATTGGAGCAAAAATCATTCTAATGACATCAAAATCATTCAAATTGGAGCAAAAATCTAAAATTTATGGTCCACACATTTTCAGACTATTATTAGACTGAAATAGTTCATTATACTCAATTTCCTTCCAGAAATTGAAAGTCTCAGAGTCTGAATTAAAATTCAATCCCTTCATAGGATTGTAGCTCTAAGTCGCTAGGTTATTTAGAAACAAGAATCATTTCATTTGGAGCTCTACATATCAAGATATCCTCAAAATACTGAAGCATGTTCAGTAAAATGTCCAATTCATGCTCTTCCAATTGATACCCTTGCTTTGATTCAACCAATCTTTTTCTGTATTAATACCAAAAGCTATAAATTTTTATGGGGAGATGGAGAAATGTGTTAGGAATCCAATGCTTTAAAAATTAGGTCATTTGAAAGTTGGACGACAAAGTTATGGTCAAAAGAGTGAAAGATATTTAGGCAGGGGAGGAAAGGACCTGCGGGTCACGATTGTGCATAAGCACGATCATGACCTAGCCACGAAGTCGCAATCACGTCTTTCTCCGTAGAGTTGTCGCGATCACGACTTTCTCCTCCTGCTTTTCTTCTTCCAACCTATATTGGTAAAATGAGCATAACTTTCACTACAAATATCAAATTAAGCTCATTCTTAGACTGTTTTAAAGAATATTCTAGATCTACAAATTTCATGAAGAACTTAAAAACAATTTCAGCCTTTATAAGGGTCAAAATTTTAAAAGAATATAGTCATCCCGAATGTCCATCCTATGCAACATCACAAACTTCTAATAATCATATCTCTCAACTCCAATGTTCAAAAATGTCATACTATATATCATTGGAAAGATGGAAAAATAATCTACAACTTCTAAGAAGAAAACTTCATCCAATTCAGTCTATATCAATACAAAGTTTCCCTCAAAGCCAGAACACAAATTCTCACCCTTATGGAAAACATGAAAAAATGCAATGAACAAATTTGACATATCATCGGCAAAACACAGACATACTTAATTAACATTAAAATATAAGAGTCTTTACAAAGCTTTATTAGGCATTTTCAGCCACAATACATTAATATCTCAAAATGCCAAAATATAAAAAGATACATGAACAGTAATTTGCTTAAAATGCAACTAAAGCCTTGTGGGTACAAATCTAGCTTAAAACACAAAAAGATGCAAATTTTGGAGTGATGCCTCAATTCTCTTCACTCGATCTCTTACTTGTCACCTGGAGATGGGAAGAAATGGGGGGTGAGCTTAAAACTCATAGGTAATAATTTTAGAAAGAATAACAGGCAAAACCATTTGAAATGTTCGTTGTCATAGAAAATTCTTATTGAATCATAAAACACATGGTTGCTAAATTTTCAACCAAATTCACAATAACAAATCATGCATGCCTCAATCTTGTCAACATACCAAGAACACATAAACACATCAGAATGGTTTGGGTTGGTCCAAAATAGAACGTACTACACATTTCCCATAAGGGTCCTATGTAGTCGTGAACAAAAGGTACTATCGCAATCCCATAAAATGGTTTTGCGTAGTCATGAACTTATGGGAGTCTATGAAGGAGCTCCATGCTACTAACGGGCAGTAGGAGAACCCCTTTGTCAAAATGCACTTGACATACTTAAGGGACCTAATCAAACCCACATAACATGCATTTCCTGACTTGTAAACATGTTGCCCAAATGGCACATTTTCAAAACATGTCTTTCATGAACATGAAATATTTCATATGCACTTCCATCATCTTTTCACAATTAATCAACCAAATTAAAATATCAAGCATATTGCAATTTCTTAAATCATTCAAAAGCAACAAATGCCACAATTATATAGTAATGAAAAATTATTTTATTTTCTTGACTAAAAAAAAACATAATGGCTCATTATCTAATTATAAACATGAAACCCACCTTGAAATCCTTGCTTAGGAATTGGCTTAAGGATGTCTTTCCTCTTGCTCCCCTTGCCTCTCTCGATCCCCTCCTTGATTTCCTTCATAAATGATAAAATTCCCATTCAATAGGGATTCAAATTAAGAACCCATAAAGCATGTAGCGCCCACTTATCGCAGGGTACCCACTGGGATGCCCGAAGGTCATTCCAGCACATATCGTACGATAAGGGTGAGCTACGATTGATCACTATACTCACTTCACAAGGCATGGTATCGTTATTCACCTATGAGCATCAAAAGAAAATCGCAATATTTCAAAAACCAACTTTTTCCTCATTTCATTGCATGAAACCCGAATGTCTACAATACGTCTTTCAACATTTTCTCTATGTTCACCATCAAAACCTAATACAAATGTTGAAACCCAAACGTTTCTTAGAAGTTAGAACTAGAAATAAGAAATTTTGGTGATTAGTCATGAGTAAAGAGCAAATGAATGAAAATTCTTGAACCAAGAAATGATAGGTAAGGGTAAAGTAGCGAATGAGAAATGTGGATAGATTCATGTCTTGCTTTGGTGTTTTTGTGGATAAGAGAGTTTGAAATGGGAAGAATTAAGGTGAAAGTTAGAAGTAGAATGAAAGAAAAAATGAAGTTGAATTTGTGTAGTAAGTTGATGAAGAATATGTACATATGTGTATGTTCTGTTGTTGGTGTTCATGATTAATCATAGACTATATATTTTTCTTTGGATGATATTAATTTGAGATGGAGTTGAGAATGAGGAGTAAATGAAGTAGAAAAGGTGGTCTTGGTATGAGTTGAGTTAAGGAAAGATTGTGAAACAAAATGAGTGGTTGATCTGGAAAATATTCACGATATATGCTTCAGTATTTTAACCACAACTTTTTCTTTAGTTATCCAAAAGAGATGATTCTAGATTTTGATTACACTAGAAACATATGGATACATTTCCTATGAAGACATCGAATTTAAATTATGTCATTAAGAATCTCAAAATTTGTCATGAAGTTGATAACTGAGTGTAGTGCATAGGTGGATGAACAAAAAATTTATATTCTGAATTCGACGACAATTTGGATCTATCTAGGCTATATTAGTGAAATGTGTCTTCTAGAAAGTTGTAGATCTTTCCTTTATCTTTCCAACGGTATATAGTATTTAGTTTTTGTATTTCTAGGATGAAAGTTATGGTCCTTACAATGGAATATATATCTTCTATCTTTTTGCTTCTTCTATGTTTTGCTTCTTCTGTGTTTCTTCTATGATGACGTCATCCTCTTCTGTGTTTCTTCTATGATGACATCATCTTCTTCTGTGTTTTGCTGCTTCTATGATGACATCATCTTCTTCTGTGTTTTGCTTCTTCTGCCTTTTTGTTTCTTCTGTGATGATGTCATTTTCTTTTATGTTTTGCTTTTTCTGTTATTTTTCACCTAGCCTATCTTCTATTCCATTTTCAACCCTTCAAATGATAGAATCTATCTTTGAGTCTTCATAAAGGTTGTATATCTTGAAATCCTCTTTCAAACCATGTAAAGAATTCCTTAATTCGATATCTTTAGGGAAAGTTATAGCACTTTTCCCACTTCTTCTGTGTTGACATCATCTTCTTCTGTGTTTCTTATGTGATGACGTCATCTTCTTCTATGTTTTTCTTCTTTGGCCTTTTGCTTCCTCTGTGTTTTGCTTCTTCTGTCTTTTGCTTCTTCTGTGTTTTGTTTCTTCTTCCTTTTGCTTCCTATGTGTTTTGTTTCTTCTGCCTTTTGCTTCTTTTGTGTTTTGTTTCTTCTGCTTTTTGCTTCTTCTGTTTTTTTTCACCTGGCCTAGATTTTGTTCTTACCCTTCGAACAATAGAATATATCTTTAAGGTCTTCATCAAACTTGTAGATCTGGAAGTCCTCTTTCTATCCATATAAAGAACACCTTAATCTGATATTTGTTGGGAAAGTTATAGCAATTTTTCCACTTCTTCTGTGATGACATCATCTTCTTCTGTGTTTCTTCTGTGTTTTGCTTCTTCTGCCTTTTGCTTCCTCTATGTTTTACTTCTTTTACCTTTTGCTTCTTCTGTGTTTTGTTTCTTCTTCCTTTTGCTTCTTTTGTGATTTGTTTCTTCTGCCTTTTGCTTCTTCTGTGTTTTGCTTCTTCTGCTTTTTGCTTCTTCTTCTTTTCGCTTGGTCTATCTTCTATTCCATTTTTGACGCTTCAAAAAATAGAATCTATCTTTGAGATCTGTATTAAAGTTGTAGATCTTGAAGTCCTCTTGTGAACCATCTAAAGAACACCCTAATCGGATATCTGTAGGAAAAGTTATAGCAATTTTTCTACTTCTTCTGTCTTTTTCCATTCTTTTGCTTTTTCATTTGGTTTCGTCTAATCCTATTATCTAGTCCATTTTGACCATTCAGATGATAAAATCTGAACTCAAGGTCTTCTTCAAAGTTGCATATCTCAAATTTTTCTTTGAAATCGTCCTAGGATAATCTTAATCCAACATATCTAGTGAAAGTTATGCCATTTGTCCCGAGACAAGTTCGATATGATTGAGGACCAAATCTT
>JANVCQ010061942.1:0-10342 GCA_025531925.1 Erythroxylum plowmanianum
TTTGGCTCTTGAACTCAAAGTTGTATTTTGGTTTGAAATGTTAGTAAAGCTTTGTAAAACTCATCTTGTAAATATTAATGAGATATGATGTTGATGTTTCGCATTGAATCTTTTAGAAGTTGCTTGGTTGTATCTTGTTAAGTTTTTGGGATGGGTTGTTTTTAATAAAATGAGAGAAATTTTCAGGTTTGTTCACTGTGGGCCAAAGGAGGCGTTCGCCGCATGAAGGGTTCGTCGCGACGAGGGCTGCTTCGCTCGTCGCGGCGAGAATCCTTTTATTCGTCGCGGCGAGGAATTACTCGCTCGCCGTGGCGCAGCCGAGAGGGTTTGGCCCGGCGAGACATCACATGTCGCGGCGACTCCCCCTTGTGCCTTCGAGGGAATTTTTCCTACTTCTTTTAATTTATATGTTTCACCTCATGCACCAGGCACTGCGCTTCCATGTTCGATGTTGGGCTTCGGAAATGGGGTCCAACAAATATCCCATTTCGTGGTTATTCGATAAGTTAAAAGTAAGTAATCAATTAATCGAACATGGTCAAAAACTAGTCACTACAAGAATTCTATTGTTTACCAATGGAAAATGCTTGTATTCCGTCGATAATGTAATTTTCCGAAAGAATAAAACAACAGACAAAAGCGTCACTAAAACGACCCTAGGTAAATTTAATGACAGAGATAATATGTTTTTGTCGGTACATTTACCGACGGAAGGATATAACCATCGGTACATTTGTTGATGGAAAAAGAAGAACGGTCAGTAAATATCGTACAATTTACCGATAGTTTAAGATGTCGTCAGTAAACTGTAGTTCAGATAATCCTAACATTTTCACTATTACTGACAGAAGAAGAAGAAAAGTTAGTAAATATCATACAATTTATTGACAATGTAAGGTGTGCTGTCGGTAAATCGTAATTTTGATAATCCTAATAGTTTCACTATTACCGACGGAAGAAGAAGATTGATTGGTAAATATGATACAATTCATCGATGGTTTAAGTTTTTCCATTGGTAAATATAGTTCTTTTTTCGACGGTCTTTGATATTTCGTTGGTAAATAAAATTAAGAAAATTTTTAAAAAAATCTCGACGTTAAATTTTATTTCATGATCTTATGATAAATGCATAATTTCAACAGTTATGAATTATCTGTACATAATATTTTTATTTGTTTATATATTTAATTTGTTTAAATAGAAAGTTGATTGATGACATAAAGTTAAAATTAATTTAATTGATAATGAAAACATTACAGTGTGCATAATAATTCTTTATAATTCAAAGCAAAGACTACAACAATTCTAATGTCTTGGTGGCCGCTGGTGCTCTGAGGTGCTGTCCCTTGCCTTCAACTCATCCACCTTATATCTAAGCTGAGCTATGACGTCCATCAATGTGTCCATTATGGTCTGAAGCTGATTGACTTGATTAGTTTGCGACTGTCTACTTGATGTTGCTGTACTTGACATGAAGGATTGCGAATAACATGTGTTTGCAAATGAACCTAGCCCCAAGATCCTTCCACGATGATTCCTACTAGCCACTACATCAAGATACGTCTGACTCTTATCAACAACTTGTTACTACTGAGACTGTCATTAAATGTTTTGTTGTATTTGGTCCTCTTAGGAAACAATGTTTATATTAGTAAGTGATAATTATTAAGAAATAATATTAAAGCATTAATTTCACATACATTTAGTTCTCTACATCGGCTGTTGATGGATGTCACACCATCATGCTTCTTAGTGTGAGTGTGCAAAAACAGTTGATGGGGTGTAGGCCTCATGCCTATAGACTTTTCATACATAAGAATAAAATGTTATATGTGAACTAGAATTTATAAAAATTTTGGTAAAGTTTCCTCTATTTTTATGATATTTACCCCTTGTTGAGTAAATAAAATAACTTAATACAACCATATATGACACCAGAAATTTATACCATTATTATTATCCATAATACACATATTTTCATTTCAACATGCAGTCATCAAGTTAAATTGAAATACAACAAAGTATAACAATTACAATAATATTGTCAAGTTTAGATACTTACAAGTCTCTCTTTATGCTCGTGGTGGGTTATTGATCCTCTTGTATATACGTGAAGACTCTCTTCTCCCAAGCCCCCATGTCTGTTGGTCGAGTTATGCCCTAAGATGGACATTGCCTCAGATAATGTCCAATACTTTTTCTAACGACTCTATATTTGGTCAAAAATATAAAGCGATCATATACCAGTCTTGTGTATAGCACCAATAAAGTTACGAAACTGTGTATGAGATTGCCTCTCCCATACTTTATGTATGATCGCTTGAAACCAGAATCCCAAAAAATTCTTTCTAAATTAAAAAAATTGATAACTTATAATGTAATAATATTTATCTAGTTAATGTATACAAATCAATTAAAAAAGAAAATAAATTTTTATTGTACCTTAGACTCCTAAAAGTAAAATGCCTTTGTGGCCTGAAAGATATTCATCTGCACATAATCATCAATCCTCTCCTTAAATTTAGATATCATATTTCTGGAACACGGTCTAGACGGAATCAACCTAATATAAGAACAAGTAATTTTATACCATTTGCAAAACCCAAAACCTATAACTTAATTAAAAACATACAGTGTTTAATGCAATTTCACTTACTTTCTTCCATGAGGTCCCTCAGTTCTAGGTTGGTAGTTGTCTACTTCTTTCGATAAAGGGGTAGTGGATGATTTATGAGTTGCGATGGTGTAGCATGACGAGCAATAAGTGATGCCTCACCTATAATTGTAGGCCCTGCGGGGGAGGAGGTGATTCAGTTATAGCTGTAGACTATAACGGTGTACCTTCACAGTAAGTACCTCCAAACATGTGTTTGAACCTAGGCTGCATTGCATCATGTTGTCTCTTTGGTGCCATATTTCTACTTGAAATTCATTGTTTATTAAATTTCCAAGAAATATCAGAATTTGAATTCAATATTTTACACAATATATGGAAAAGAAAAAAAGGTGATTTGTTAAATATCATATTTAGGTACAAACTTAGAAATAGAAGGTTAACAATTAAGTCATAGAATAAGAACAATAACAACCCACAGTCAATAACATATAGGTTGACCCCTAACTAGCAGGGAGGTTGTTTGACAAATTCTTACAGATATAACAATAAATTAACTTTAAAGCTGAGTTTAGTGTATTGCATCAATAAATCACAATGATATAATTAATTTCTTGGATTCCATATGACATAAGAGTCAGTAAAGATAAATCAGTCCCCAATGTCTAGATTCCTGAGAAGGGCCCTAGCATGTTTAAACGCATCAATTGAAACAGTGATACTTCTTCCCTTAAGTGTAGGGTTTTTAACACCTTCTTACAACAACGTTTCCGCTATAGCTAAACTTGTAGAGGATACTATGAATGAGTCACCAAATTTAGTATGGAAGAGTAACTCTCCAGATGAACTACTAGTATAAAGTGGTTTACCTAAAGCACAATTAGTATATAACTTAGATAATGTCAGATTAGAAAAATGTTAAACGAACCAAACTGGATATTAATGTATGTGAATGTGTATACGAGCTTTAGGGAATTGACAAATTTTCCAAAACAACTGATTTCCCTAGCCCTTTATAGATCGTTGTGACATCGCTCCTACCTTCATTAGCATACATGTCATCTTCGAGATTCAAAAAAGATTAAAACATGTAGTATAGACCATCAAATGTGAATATATATAATAGCTTTATAAAAGGAAATGGGATGTACATAATAAGGAAAGTGACGTTGTCCAGATGATACTAAACATCTTGAAGCAGAAGAGCTGCCATGGAAGGCAAACGATCATTACTGTATGAAGTTGAGATTTTTCCTGCATTTTTTATTCATTTGGTTGGAACAATTTTGCCACATTCCTCCCAACAGAATGAATTACTAGCATCCAGAACTAGTTGCCATGTCAACATTCCTTAATTAAGATTTTGAATTAAATACTTTACATAATATACTGAAAAAGAAATAATTGATTTGATGAATCAAATATTCAATTATAAACACAAATTAATTTCTATCATAACTTAATTGTAAATTACAATCATCTTCTTTTTCGAAAGAATAAGAATCAAACTCTAACTCCTCTTTAGATCTCTGATCCTCGTCATCTTCTCTAGATGAAATTTCAACATATTCGTTAGATGGATCGTTCAAAGGTTCGTTATCGTCATACATGATATATACATTTACTAAATAAATATCTTTATGAAATGCTTCACTTTTAATACTCTGCTCTCTTTTTCCATATGATTCAAAAACACCTCTAGGTTTAACTTTGCAAACTGCCAACCAATCTTACTTATCTCATCCTAAGCTTGGAAAAGGGACATAACACACCTGTTTCGCTTACATTACCAACACGGTTTAAATTGTCTCATTCTTCTTCAGTTGTTGATTTCAACTAGATTGTATTGGCTATGCACTTTTGTTCCAACATTTAGAGTCGGGTCATACCAGTCACATTTAAATATCACACATTGCTTTATTGACAATGGAGGGTACCCTCAAGTATCTCAATAATTTTAAAATAGTAATCCATCAATTCTCCCTGTGTGGAAACCACTATTTATTGTTGCCATGCTATCGCCATGATATTTTGTATGATATTTATATCCATTCACGAAATACACTAGATATGATTTAACAGTTCGCAGAGGTCCCTTTGCAAGATCACAATTGAATTTGTTCTCTATTGAATTTTTTAAGGCCTGCATAAAAGAAATTATCATACGAAAGACTATAATGTCATTTCAACACTTAAATCTTATAATTCAATTATAAGAATATTTGTAAGTGAAAACTTACATATCTACATATCTCTCGAGCCATCGAGAAAAGTGTCTTCTAACTTCTTTATTTATATCATCCTGTGTGTTGTCTGGCATTATCTCGCGTAACAGTGCCTCGTATAATCTAAATAAATTATTATGTATTTCAGTTATGAACAACACAAAATCTGAAAACCGAAATAATCATGTTCAACTTACTGCACAAAAGGTTGAACCTCTTGATAGTTCAATAAAATGTAACTATGGACAGCTTCAATTTTTTCCTCAATTAACATTCTTCTTGTTACACGTCTATACGTTCTTCCAGGATATGTGAAAATGGATAAGTTACCATCAACATCACTCGGTCCTCCCCCATGATCATTATGAGGAACTTTTCTTTCTCTTGTGTGAACTTACGGCTCAAAGTAATGTGAAAAAATATACTAGCTTCCTCTACTAAATAAGCATTACATATCGAACCATCAACTCTAGCCTTGTTTTTGACATTTTTCATCAAGTGATGCAAATACCTATATTAGAGAATATGGTTATTACAATTTACTAGTTAAAACATGTTATTACTTCAATTACAATAATTTGAATTTGAATTACCACTCAAACGGATACATGCATCGATATTGAACTACACTGGCTAGTTTTTCCTCATATGCTAAATGCACAAGTAGATGCTCCATACAGTTAAAGAAGCTTGGAGGAAAAATTCCTTTTAACTTGCACAAAATTACAAAAATTTTCCTTTCTAGTTTTTCCATTTTAGCCAACTTGAATTCAAATGATGTTAAACTTTTGAAAAACAAACTTAATTATGTTATTACTTCCTAAACCTTATTTGGTAGCAACTACTGAAATGCAATTGGAATTAGCCTTTGCATAAACATATGACAATTATGACTTTTCATCCTAAATAATTTGTACTTCCTCATGTCCACACACCTTGCCAAGTTTGAAACATAACCATCTGGAAACTTTAGACTTTTCAACCATTCACATAATATTTCCTTTTGGTATTTGTCTAAAGTGTAACATGCATTCGGATATTTACCAGTGCAAATATCTTTATGTAACTTTTTTCTTCTACAAAAAAGTTGTAAAACAGCTCGTGATTTTATATTGTCTTTTGTCTTCACTTCAATGTTGATTATGGTATTGAACAAATTGTCAAAAATACTTTTTTCAATATACATCACATCTAGATTATGACGTATCAAATTAGTTTTCCAATATGGAAAATCCCAAAAGATGCTTCGTTTTCTCTAACTAAGGTTTTTACTAATGCTTGTATTTACTTCATAAGCTTCAAATTCTGTAACTTTCAGAAAGCCTAATTCCTCATCCTCCTACAAAATCTCTTCACCAGCTTTGTGAGGGGGAGGAGGTGTTCTTACTAGCCTATTCTTAATGAACTTTTGTTTATTGCATCTAAATGGATGATCTAGAGGAAGAAATTTCCTGTGATTATAAAACCAACATATTTTCCCTCATTTGGAAGATAAAACACATCATATTCATTACCACAATACGGACAAACCAATTTTCTAGCTATGCTCCATCCAGATAACATGGCATATGCTAAAAAATCACTAATGGTCTACATTAAGCCGTTCTCAACACAAAATTCTATTTCAAAGACACATCATATGTCTGAACACCATATTCACAAAGATGCTACAATTTAGATATCAATGGTTGTAAGAATACGTCTATTATATGCTTCAGATTTGTAGGCACTGGATAATCACTGTTAAAAAAACATATACGTCTTTCATACGCATTCGTAGAGGAAAATTATAAGGAGTAATTATGATTGGCCATGATGAATATTGCTAGGTGGATTGACCAAAAGGTTGGAATCCATTCGTCGACAATCCCAACCTAACATTTCGACTTTCAATAGCAATCCAAAGATGGGTGTCATTGAAATGCTTCCATACTAGTGCATCCGATGGATGACTCATTATTCCATCTTCCTGTTCATGTTTATTATACCATCTCATGTGAGATGCAGTAACATCAGAAGCATATAGTCTTTGATATCTCGAGTCTAGCGGGAAATAATACATATGCTTCTAGGGTACTACTTTCTGTTTTCTAGAACACTTTCTAGGCTTAAACCTAAATTGACCACAAAATTTGCACTCTTATAGTTCCACATCATCTCCCCAATACAACATACATCCTAATTTGCAATAATCAATCTTTTCAACAGGCAAACCAAGACCCCCTAATAAGTTTCTTCATATTGTAAAAACTATCAACCATTGTGTGATTAGGAGGCAATGATTCAATATATCATTCAAGAATTTTATTAAAACTACAATCCAAAATATGGCCTTTAGACTTTATGTTCAATATTCGAGCAATTGAAGACAATTGGGTCATTGTCTCACAATTTGGCCATAATTCTTGGTCAGCTGACTGTAGTAAGTCAAAAAATGGTTTTGCATGTGGGTTAGGTTCTTCTTCAAGATTTTTCCTATTTTCCTCAAATGTATAACCGGCTACATCATAAACTATTTACATGTATTGATTTTCAGTTCCATTGATATTGTTTGTTCTAAATCCAATCCCCCCCTTCAAACTCGTTTAAGTTGATAAACGATTATGCTTGATTACCAGTTGAGGTGCTACAAATCAACAGTTCCTTACGTTGTGTCAACTTAAAATAATTGGAGACAAACACTTTTCTCAACAAATACCCATTAACTTCATCAAAGGAAGGAAACATTTCTGTTTGCATTTTTCACATAGACATATCATCTTTGGCCCATCCATATATGCAGGTTGAGAACATATATAATAAATAAAAGTTTCAACTCCCTCAACAAATTCAGGATTAATGAAATCATCAGGTGTTAATCATCTATACATCCAAGATCTATCAATATTACTCATTTATGCAAAACTGTTAAGTTCAATTAGAGAATCCATAGTTAGTATCATTCCTGTTCGCCAATGTTTACAAAACATATAAACTGAACATAACATCCCCTAAATATGAACCAATTGAATTAATCACGAAAGTTTACACATGTGAATCAAGAAAACAAGTTCTCGTTGTGACTTCTAGACTCATACTATTTTTCAACGATAAGCCTCACGGGAGCTACATCACGAGTTATGGGTTAAGGTTTACGGATTAAGATCAAACCTTTTCATTAACTGAACATCTATTTTTTTGTTTGTAATCATATATGTTAGAAGAGAATTGAAAGATGCACTTAAGGATGTGAGAGGAAAATTTCTTGGTCAGCTTGATTTGGTATGGGAACATAAAACAAATAACTTAATTAAATAAAGTTGAAATATTTAATTGAATGGTTTAGATATTGTTATTGAAATTTAAAATTTAGAAGTTTCATATTTAACCCAAATTATTTTTGTACTGGTAACAAATATAATAACTAAAAATAAAATTATGAATACTTCGCTCCATACATTGTTGTAGCATATAAAAATTATGTAATATGTTTAGAAGTAAATTATTATTATATTAATAAAGATGCATGTAAAGATTTGCACATTATAAGTAAAGAGAACTTAATCATTTCAAAGATTGTCAATGAAATAACCCATTGACAATATTTAGATATTTAGAACTATAAGTAAAAGTCATCCTATATCTCATTCAATGATAAACCTCATACGACAAATAAGTACACAAAAATCTGCTAAATAACACTCACTTACCTCAATCGAAATGCAGAAGAAGTGACTGAGGCACGTAAAGGAAGAAGATGACGGAGCTAGAATGCACTGACGGCCAAAGAAGATAACTAAAACAAAGCAAAGAAGACATTGAATAAGATTTTAGCTAGGAACCTTAAGTAATTGGAAGAGAGCTTAAATTACGGCCATGTTTGACTCAATATGTATGAGTGAAGCCACATAAAGCATATCATGGAATATTGCATGACATTCACATTTACTATTTACCAATAACATTAATTATAGGAAATTTAGGTTTTACCTAAAGTGGAAATACTTTCCTATATTGCATATATGCTATCTAGAGGGAAAGCAATAATAGACTTCAATATTCAATTAGCTTTAGATAAATATGCAATGGTAATTAATACTACCTTTTGGATTAGAGAATCCTAAAAATAAACTATACTTACTTTAAAGGGCTTGACCATTGTACACTGTTCCTTATTATGATGTTAGCCACATAAATAATTAATATAATTCTTTCAATCTAAAAAACATAATGCATCTAATCAATATTCAACAATCAATTTGAATTTTGAAAAATATTTGGCACTATAAGTTGTACTTTTCAAATTTAAGTTATGACAACTTTTAGATTATTAAACAACTGAAGTAATCTAATAAAAAAAGTTGTCATTACTACTTCAACATCATGGATTACAGAGAACCTTCCAATCTTTTTTAGGGTATCAAAAGGGTGAGGTAAGTGCCATTGTTAAACCAATTTCTACATAGATTACACGTAAACTTAAAAAGATGAAATGTAAGTAAATTCAATACAAATTTGAAAGAAACTATCCATATTTGAAACTGAGAATTGTATATGACAGCCTAGTTCTTGTATAATCACTTAGGTCAAATCAAAATAATGTCACTAAACATAATTGTCTTCCTAGTATTCACAATGAACGGTTCACATTCAAAGTAGTTAATCATATTATAATCTTAACCTTTAGCTACCAATTTTAACTAAGAATATACCAAAAAAGTGACGATATCAAACTAAAGAGTTCTTAAACACAAAACTAAAAAAGAACTAAAGAGTTCTCTTAGCCACCATTTTTAATCGTGGAGCCATACTTCATCACAAAAGAATTCATAAACAGACTCAAAGGTATAATTCACAATATCCACATCAAAATTCACCAATCCACAACTTCCATATGATCTAATTATATTCATAGAACCCACAATACCAATGTTAACACAAATTCCAAAAATTGTAAGTCTATCATCCTCAATAATGTGTAATAGTCATTATCAGTACAAGATTCTTAGGCTACATGTCATACATCCATATTAATAAACCATAAGGAAACTCGTTAGTCATCCTCCATAAAATAAAATAGTCTTTTAATGCAAAATGAAGACTACCAAAGTGATCACTACAAGAAATAGGGCGTTTAGCGACATAAATTATCAACGAAAAATATTTGAATTCCGTCGGTAATGTAAAATAGCGATGGAAATGATTGACGGCCAACGACGTCGTTAAAACGGCTGTCGGTAAATTTACCGATGGGTCTAAAAATTCGGTCGGTAAATTTACCGATGGAATCCGTCGGTAAATATTGATCATTTTACCGACGGAAATAAAATTTTATCGGTAAATAAAATTCAAATTTTTTTTAAAAAAGTCTCCATCATCATTGACGAGGTGTTCTTCAAGACTCTTCCTTTTATCTTCAGCAGCGTCACTCCTCTCTTCCATAGTGGACTTGGTAATATTCTCCCTTTTTGCATATTGCTCACAGTATTCTGTTTACCAACCATGAAAATAAATCCATCAGTTT
>JANVCQ010061953.1:0-10341 GCA_025531925.1 Erythroxylum plowmanianum
GAATACCTCATAATATCTTATTAATAAGTCATAATGTTAGTACAAAAGTCACATATGTCCATTAGCCTAGGGCACACTACTAACAATATTGTCATGGTTCTTAGTGTAAGTATGCAAAAGTAACTGACGGGGTGCAGGCCTTATGCCCATAGACTTTTCCTGCATAACAATATTTTGTTTTAAGTTAAACTAGAATTTATAAAAATTTCGAGAGAATCTCCTCTATTTTTATGATATTGCCCCCTGTTGAACAAAGAAAGTAGCTCACCATAGCCATATATGGCACCAGACATTTATACCATGATCATTATCCATAATACACATATTTTTATCACAACATTCATACATCAATTTAAATTGAAATATAGTAAGGTAAAAAATTAGAATATAAATGTAATAGTTAGATACTTACGAGTCTCTCTGCATGCTCGTTGTGGATAATTGATGCTTCCGCATGAACGGGAAGACTGTTTCCCCTGGGCATCTACGTTTGTTGGTCAAGTTACACTCTAAAATGAACATTGCCTTAAGTGATGTTCAGTACTCCTGCCAACGACTCCATATGCCCTCAGAAATATAAGGCGGTCGTACATCAGTCTTTGTATTGCACCAATATAGTCGCGATAACGTGTACGAGCTCACCTCTCCTATACACCATGTATGACCCCATCGATACCAGAATCCAATAAAATTGTTTCTGAAATTAAAAGGAAAAAATTTGAAAACTTATAATCTAATATTATTTATGGAATTAATGTAGACAAATAAATGAAAAAGTAAATTATTTGCATATTGTACCTCAAACTCCTGAAAGTAAAACGCTTTTGTAACCTGAGAGATCTTCTGTACATAACTACCCTTAGGATCAATCCTCTCCTTAAATGTAGATGTCATATGTCTGGAACACGGTCCAGATGGAATCAACCTAATATAACAACAAATAATTTTATACCATTTGCAAAAATTTAAACCTATAACTTAATTATAAACATATATAGAGTTTTATGCGATTTCACTTACAGAGTATTGACTATTATGATATACTTTCTTCCATCAGGTCCCTCAGCTCTAGGCTAGCGGTCATCTCCTTCATCCGCTATAGGGGTAGCAGATGAAGGGTTGGTGGATGGTGAAGCATCAGGAGCAGCAAGTAATGCTTCATCTGCAACTGTAGGCCCTAGAGATGGAGGTGGTGATTCCGTTGCGGCTGGAGACTGTTATGCTCCATCCTCGAAGTAAGTACCTCCGAACATACGTCTAAACCTGGGCTGCATTACATCACGTTGTCTCTTTGGTCCCATATTTCTACCTGAAATTCATTGTTTATTGAATTTTGTAGAAATATAAGAATTTGAATTTGAATCCAATATTTTACATAATATATGTAACAGGATATTGCGCTTTGTTGAATATCATATTGAAGTACAAACATTGAATTCAATTATGAGAATAATTGTTATAGTCATAGAACAATAATATAATGAGTTTAAAGCTGAGTCTAGTGTATTGCAGAGATAAATCACAATGATATAATTATTTTCTTGGATTCCAAGTGACATGAGAGTCGGTGAAGGTAAATTAGTCCCTGATGGTTGGATGTCCTGGCATGTTCGAACGCACTAATGGAAACAATGAAAGTTCTTCCCTCACATGTAAGGTTTTGAACACCTTCTTGCAATAGCATGTCTGCTATTACTAAACTTGTAGATGAAACAGTATGAAACGGTTTACCTATAATACAATTAGTGTAGAACTTACATATTGTTATATTAGATACTCATTAAACGAACCTATCATGAAAACTTATATGTACGTGAATGTCTAGACGAGCTCTGTGGAATTGCCAACTTTTCTAAATTCCCTAATCCTTTATCGACCATTGTGTAAATGCTCCCGCCTTCTTCATCATACATGTCATCTTCGAGATGCAAGCAAGCTTAAAACAACATGTAGTATATACCATCAAATGTGAATAAATATAATAGCTTCATAAAAGGAAATGAGATGTACATAATAAGGAAAGTAACCTTGTTCAGATGATACTGTACACCTTGAAGCAGAAGATCGGCCATGGAAAGCAAACGATCATTACTTAAATAAGTGGAGATTTTTGTTGCATTACTTATTCCTTCGGCAGGGACAATTTTGCCACATTCCTCCTAACAAAATGAATTACTACCATCTGAAACTAGATGCCATGTTGACATTCCTTGATTACGAATTTGAATTAAATATTGGACACAATATATTGAAAAGTTTGAAATGATCTTTTTAGTTGAATAAAGTATTCAAATACAAAAACAAATTAATCGCTACAAATCTCTGACCCTCATCCTTCCTTCCAAATGAAATTTCAACATATTCATTAGATGGATCGTTCAAAGGTTCATTATCATCATATGTGACAGATGCATTTAAAAAATAAGCATCTTCATAAAACGCTTCATAGTCAATTCTCTTTTCTCCTTTTCCATGTGATTCAAAAACACCTCTAGTTTTAACTTTGCAAACTGCCAACCAATCTAACTTATCTCATCGTAAGCTAGGAAAAGAGACATATACATCTGTTTCGCTTGCATAGCTAACACGAAAGGTTCAAATTGTCTCTATCTTCTTCGACTGTTGATTTCGACAAGATTGTATCGGCTATGCACTTTTGTTCCAACATTTGGAGTCAGGTTAAATCAATCACACTTAAATATCACAGTTCGCTTGATTGGCAGTGCAGGGTACTCATCTTCAAGTATCTCAATAATTTTACCATAGTAATCCATCATTTCACCCTGTCTGGAAACTCCACTATTTATTGTTGCTATGCTATGACCATGATATTATGTATGATATTTGTATCCGATAACGAAATACACTGGATACGATTTAACAATTCACAAAGGTCCCCTAGCAAGATCACAAATGAACTTATTCTCTACTAGATTTTTGAAGACCTACATAAAAAGAAATTATCATATCAATGAGTATAATGTTATTTTAAGACTTAAATCTTGTAATTCAATTATGAGAATATTTGTAAGTGGAAACTTACATATCTCTCGAACCATCGTGTAAAGTGTCTTCCAACCTCATTATTTACTTCATCCTGTGTGTTTTCTGGCATGATCTCGCATAACAATGCCTTGTATAATCTAAATAAATTATTAAGTATTTTTAGTTATGAACAAGACAAAATTTGAAAACCGATATAATCATGTTCAACTTACTGTACAAAAGGTTGAACCTCTTGACTGTTTAATAAAATGTAACCATAGGTAGCTTCAATTTCTTGCTCTGTTAACATCCTTCTTGTTGCACGTCCATATGATCGCCGAAGATATTTGAAAATGGATAAGTTACTATTAGCATCATTTGTTCCTCCCCTATCATTGCTATTATTGTTAAAAACCTTCAACAATAATGAAACGATGTCGTTTGGTTTTAAATCAAATGACTTCATTTCGTTGTTATTAAAAACCTTTAGTAATAACAAAATGACGTCATTTGGTTTTCATTATTATGAAAAACTTTCAGTAATAACGAAACATCATTTGATTTAAACCAAACAATGTCGTTTTGTTATTATTAAAAACCTTCATATTAAACCAAACGACCTCGTTTCATTATTATTAAAAACCTTCAACAATAATGAAACGACGTCATTTCATTATTGTTAAGAGCTTCAGTAATGACAAAACAACATCATTTTGTTTAAACCAAACGACATTGTTTCATTATTATTAAAAAGTTAAATAGAACCAGTCGAAGGACGATGACGTATTGATAGCCATTTTATTGACAGATTACCAACAGCAATTTTCGTTGGTAAACTTAAAACATTTTGTGTTGACATTTCCCTCCCTATTTATCGACGGTTGCTAATTACTATCACTAACCACCATGGTGACCTCATTTTTTTTTCTCCAATTTTAGCGACGGATATTGCTACCGTTGCTAATATTCTGTCAGAAATTAGATGATTTCTTGTACTAAGTACTGACGGGTACTTTTACAGTCCTTAAATTTTGTCGAGACAGTTTCCCTCCATTTTTAGCGATGGATATTACAACCATCGCTAAACAAAAATTTTCCTTGTGACTTTAGTGACAGAAAACCCATTTCCGTTACTAATTTGCAATGATTTATGTTCTGTCGATAATTATTCGTCGCTAATTCCTACTTTTCTTATAGTGTTGGTTATGTTGTTTGTCTATAATAAAGTTAACACCAGAAATGAAATGGATCTAACACCATATTCAGTATATTTACACATACAAAGTTTTTGGCTAAAAGTTTAGCAAGCGTTGAACTCGTGATTTATACTTTAAAGATACACAAAGTTATAAGTTTAATCACCTTAGAACTCTTTTATATAACCCTAACTTATAAATGCTCACCTTAGAACTCTTTTATATAACCCTAACTTGTAAATGCTCTTACCATAGTTTGTTATAGGGGGGCTTTGGAGGCTAGCGATAGCCTCCTTTATCACTAAGTTGTTAGTTTTAAGGTTTCTTAACATTAATGAGAGATTTGGAGGAGCATATTACAACTCTTCTAGTTCTTTCTTTCTTTATATTATGATTATCTTGTTTTAATTTTCTTCTATTTAGGTTTAAAGATATAGCTTATGATACTAATACATGAATTGTCTTTATTTGTGTTAAATTTGTTATCTTTATTATTAACTATTGAGTTTGTGACTAAGCACCCGTTTGGTTGAGTTTTTGGAGGGTGGAAAAGCAGTTTTTTCCACCGAAAATTTTATTTATTAGAAAAATGAGTGTTTGGTTGCAAAATTCAAAAGTACTTTTTAAATAAAAATAGCTTTTTTGGAAGTTAAAATATAGCTTTTTAAGAAGCTCAAATTTGGAGCTTTTTAAAAAAGCCCTTTATTTTAGCTTTTTCGGGTAGACTTTAACGTTTATAATTTGCATCGTTTATGTTTATAACATCCGAAGTTTTAAAAAAACTCTCTCTTCTCTCTGCCTTTGCTTTGTCCATTGTCTCTTCTCTCTACCTCTGCTTTGCGCTACGATTTGCGCTCGTGTGCGTTAACAAATAGGTTCCACTTCTCATTAGAACCCATCTCTACACTGACCCATATTCAATAACCCTAGTCTTAAAGTCCTACACTTTATCTGCATTTCGTGCCCATAAAACATGCCTCGTTTTCGATCAAATCTGACGACCCACAGTGCTAAATTTTAACCACTTGATTCATGAGCTGTCTCAAAATGATCGACCCACCAAAGCAATTCTCATGTATTGTTGAGGAATTTGTGGAGATAATTTGATGTTCATCTCTTTGTTCAAGGCTTGTGCTCGTGTTAAGGATGTGTTGTATGGTCAAATGTTTCATGTTCACACATTAAAACTAGGATTTGGGTCGTATCTTTTTGTGTCAAATGCTTTGATCCATTTGTATTCGTCTTTGGGTGACTTCAGATTTGCTTTACAGGTGTTTAATGAAATGGCTGAGAGAGACTTGGTTTCTTATAACTCGTTGATTTATGGTTTTAGTCAATGTAATATGTGTAATGAGGTGTTGGGTTTATTTCATGCAATGTCAGAAGCCAATGTAAAAACTGACGTCGTTATGATGGTTAAAGTGACATTGGCTTGTAGTCACTTGAGTGATTGAGTTTTTGCAGATTATGTAGTTGATTACATTAATGTTAATCATGTGGAGGTTGATATTTACTTGGGCAACACGCTGATAGATATTTATAGAAGGCATGGATTAATGGATTTAGCACAGCAAGTTTTTGAAAATATGCAGGAAAGGAACACAGTTTCTTGGAATGCAATGATCACGGGTTTGGCAAAAGCAGGGAATTTAGTTGTAGCAAAGGAACTTTTTGATCAGATGCCTAAAAAGAATGTCATTTCCTGGAGCTCTATGATCACAGGTTATGCTCAGGCAAATCAATTTTCTGATGCAATAAACCTTTTTCAAGATATGATAAAGACTAATGTGAAGCCAGATGAGGTTACACTAACCAATGTACTTTCTGTCTGTGGTCATTTAGGTATACGCAATTTTGGACAAACAGTTCATGACTACATTAACGAACATGAGATAAAAGTAGATATGCATCTGGTGAATGCTTTAATACATATGTATTGTAATTGTGGAGCTGGTGATAAAGCATTAGAGATCTTCCATGAAATGAAAGAGAAGGATAATGTTTCTTGGACATCAATCATCACTGGCCTTGCTTTAAATGGTTTTTGTAAGTCATGTCCTTAAGATTTTCTCATAAATGTTGAGAGATGGTGTTCATCCAACTTATGGAAGCTCTGTGGGGCTTTTACTGGCTTGTACCTATAGTGGGACGATAGATCAAGCACTAGAATATTTTGGAAGTACAGAAAAACCTGATATGAAACATTATGGTTGTGTTGTTGAGCTTTTGAGTCAAATAGGTGAACTAAACAGAGTTTATGAGTCCATACGATGAATGCCGGTAGATCCTGACTTTGTAATATTTACTCAACATGAATATTGATTTTGGGATTATAATATTATTTAGCTTTAATATTTATTTTTATATTATTTTTATTTCCTACAAAAAAATGAGACATCTCTTTAAATAATTTTCTACAGGATGGAAGTGAATTTGTCAAACAATTGTAAACTAAATGTAAACCCATTGTTTAATATACTTTGAATATTATTTATATGCATAAATAATTTTTATTACAAAATAAAGTATAGTTAAAATTAATAAAAGTGCTTTTATTTTTATGTTGCCAAACAGTCTACTGTATGAAGCTCTTTCAAAAAAGCTATTTTTTTAATTGACAGTCAAACAATCAACTGGCTTCTTAGAAAAGCTCTTTTGAAAAAACTCTATTGGAGAAAGCTCTACTAATAAATGTTCTATTGATATAAGCCCATCCAACAAGCATTAACCACTATATATTTATTGTTAGGAATTGTATGAAGGATTAAGAGATAAAGAAAAATATTCATACTAGGAGAATAAACACCTTAAATCTAAAGAGTGGAAGTATCCTAGACTATTGTGATAACAGAAAGCTCAATTATACTTAATAAGTTTGATTAGGTTGAATTGTATAGATAAGAGGTAATATTTATCTAATTAAATATATTTGTGTGTGTTAAGAGAGGGCATATATGTAATATCCCATTTTTTGGAATATGCTTGGGGTTTAACCCTAGATTAAATATTGCATAACATTAGCATTTATACATGAATTGATATTTGTGCACATTACAAGTTAGCATATGAACTCAATTGACTTATTCTAGGGTATGAAAAAATATTAAGTGATTATGATGTGAATTATTAATTAATATGTCGTGAATTTTGGTATGATTGGATTTCAATTAGTAAATTGGAATTAATGTTATGGATTGGGAAATTGAAGGATTAAATGTACATTTGGATTAGGACAAATGTTAAGTAGTAGGATAAATTGTTACATGGAAATTAGGGTGAATAAGCCTTAAATTGACTGACATTTGGCACAGTTAAATGTGTGACAAATGGACTAATAATTAAATGACAACTGGACCAATTATTATGTGACATGTGACCAATCTTGGAATGACCTATGGACTGATTTATTATGGGAAAAATGGAAACCTAATATGTGGACTAGTGGCAGCTGATTAATTAGGAAAATGTATTACATGCCTTAACATATATGGGATTATGTTTTTAAAAGAATGTATTGCCTAATTACTTCATTTTCCTTGTCAAAATGGGCATACAAAACTGATCTAAAACCTGTCATAAGAAAATATGGAAAACGAATGAAGGAATTGGATGGAAACTTTTGGATAACCCATCCCACGATTGTGGGAAGCCATACATGATTGTAGAGATTGCATGGCAGTAAAGAAAACGTTCTTTTTTGTGATTCTTAAACCAATTAAGGATTAGGTACTTAAATATGATGCATTTGGACTTAATTGGGTTTAAAATGAATCTAATTTGATGTGAAAAAGTTGGTTAAATGTTTGATAAGTTTTGATCGATAATTAATGTAATACCTTAAGGAAAATATGGTTTGATACAAATGTATTCCAAAGGTTATAAATAATGCATTAGGAAGGAATGAATAAGAATTGGAAATTTTGTGAATTCTTATGATGCTAGAAAAGGGTTATTGAATTTATGGTTAATGAATTGAGCATGATTAGGTGTATTTGACGTATTAACCTAAGTGTTAACAAGATATATTCAAGTGGTAATGTTTGAACGATTATGAATTGTGAATAAGGAAACATGCTCTAAATAGTCATTGAGCATGCGTTGCACATAGCACATATATATGTGCATAGTTGAATATGTATTTGATTGATCAAGTTAGTAATGTGTACAATGTATGTGTATTTAGATGCTCAAGATGTACATCATCATTCCAACATTGCTGGACCATCCAGGCAATAGCATATGTGGGAGCGTATTGTGAGTCAACCTAGATGATGTCACTAGGATTGATTTATTTCTGTTTCTATTTAATTCCTATATATTGAACTGGTAATGAATTGATTGTGATTTGTTTATGAATTTTGGAAATTAATGTTCGAGGTGTTTGATATTCAGAAATATATTGGAAGTGTTTTGTTTGCATCTAAATTCTGAATGATATCTATATTCTCAACGAAAATTGAATGTCGGACTTAGGTCTAACGAATATGAGATTCTGGCTGTGCATCATAAATGAATGTTATACAAGGCATATTTTATTATTTGATACATTTCATAAAATGCACGTTCAAATAAAGGCATTGTGATCAGAATAGTCTGTCTGAAAGAGCTTTAAGCTCAGAATTCTGCACGTAGAGCTTGTTGGGGTTATGTAAATATAGTGCCTTAGAAAGCAAGTATATTTACATATAACTTAATCTTCTTCCAGTTATTTTTGTAATGAAATATTTATTATTAATAAAATAAAAGAGTTTGGTTTTATTTACATGAGCATTATATATCTAGTCATAAGATACCAAGATTTTTTTGTAAGTAATACACATATACACGAAGATGTATGGGAAACATGTATATTATTATAATCTAAATTAGTTGATTTATAGTTGAATAATCAAGTTGGTCGCTTGATTATGGTTTAGACTATAGTGTTGCGATTTATCTCTATGTAAGTAAAGGTTTACTTCAGGGGAATGATGAGTTTCATATCATGAGAGTAGTTGATTGTCGATAATGGAATTATTAAATGAATCTGGAATCAAGTATGTTTTTTAAAGATTAAAGTAGGTCATTTCTTCAACTTAAAAAATACACTTTAGTATTCTTTTATTGCAAACCACAATCTTGATGAGTGGTGAACTCATATATGTTTCATTATAATTATTGATATGATAGAAATGAATTTTTACAGAATATCAATATAGTGTCTGAATATTAGAATTATTAATTGAAACATGTATCAGGAACAATCACTTAAATAAAGAGTTTATAGTGATATCATCACTTCTAGATGTTTGATAGAGATTGGTGATTAAACTGGCGCCAGTAGTTTGATAGATTAGCTACCCATCAAGTCTTAACACCAAGATGAGATATTGTGTGTTAATCACCATATAGAGTGAAGCGGGAGATCTAGAAGGAAAACCAATTAAGGGCAAAATGATAATTTTACCCTTTATTATGTGGATGGCTATAATATGGTTCAAAATAGAGTTTGCAATTGGACATCTAATTTAAAACATGTGTTCTCATAATATTTAGTAATTCAAGCATTCAGCTAGTTGTCTTTGGTGAAATGACAATTGGTTAACAAGTTGGAATTAATTAGAACGAGATTAAATTTGTTGGGACCGGAACCCAACCGCTTAAACTTAACACTTTCAACCTGGCTCTGATACCACAAAATGTTGGGACCGAAACCCAACTGCTTAAACTTAACACTTTTACTCTTGCTCTAATACCACAAAATGTTGGGACCCGATCCCGAGACCGGACCCCAACCGTAAGAGACCGAAATGAAAGACGGATAACGAAGAGGCGGAACAAACAAATCGAAGCAAATCAATTATGAATCGAAAGCGAATTGGATCGAAGCAAACAAGTTGCTTATTCGAACTTAAACAAATTCTGACATCCGAAGCGAAAGACTAGAAAGCTTATCGCATTGCGTTGGAAACTTTAAACTTAATTAATCCGATTCCGTGTAAATTTTTCTTTTTCTTATTTTTCATTCCTTCTCTTCTTATTCATCTTCGTTCAAAGCTCATACTAATCAAAACAATATCATTTCCCTTTTTGGAAATTCATTCTAAACAAAATCCCACTTACTTGATTCTTCATATTCAAAACACATCTCATCAATGAATTCAAAACTTGTCATTCTCTT
>JANVCQ010062000.1:0-10340 GCA_025531925.1 Erythroxylum plowmanianum
TAGGGGGAGAGATAAAATCAACTAATATTCTTTAATCCAATAATCCTAATCTACTTTAATCAATAATCCAACTTATGTTAATAACTCTAATCACAATCCCAAAAATTTCCTTATCCAAATTTCAATGCCATAAAACAGCAATTTTCGGTATCGGAACCCAATCAGTCTGTCACTTAAAAATTTTCCGGTCCGGACATCAATTCCCAAAAATTCCAGAAAAATTTCCAAAATCCTCTAAAAATAGAAAACACACTAAGATCACTCCAAAACAATTTTTCAAACACAAATAATCCATTTTTCACAACAGATCACATTTAGACACTTATGTCGGGAAATGTCATGAATGCATGTACAATTATGTGCATGTGCAAAAATTACCATTCCTACAAATATAGAGACTATACAATGCATATGCATGCCGAGATATCCTTACACAATCCTAACCTGTACCAAAAGTCCAAATTACCCTTCCCATCGGTGATGGGATGTTACACTTGAAGTAAAATAATACCAAAAATACTGCAAAACTCTTAAATAACAAACAAAATACGCTAAAATGGCTATATAAATATAGTAAATTAATTGTTTATCAACTAGTGCTTTGTCGGCTATTTTTTAGCTCCAACAACTAGTAAGGGTCTCAAAATTATACAAATGGATGTTTTCTCATTGGTTTTAGTATTAAAAAGCATCTTAAGAAATAAAAAGGAATATCAAAATTTCAAGTGGCTGAAGCTGAAGCAGCTACTTTCGAAGTAATAGAAAGAAAAACAACGACTGGAGTGGGAGAGTCAGAGTTGAATAGAGGATTCCTCACTTATTTCTCTCATTCAAAACCGTGCATGAGACTTTCATCTCGTGCGACTCCGAAGTTATAAAAGAAAGAAGAAATAATCTAAAACGATGTTATTTTGTTCTAAGCAAAAACGACTTCATTTTATTGCAAGCAAAAACGATATCGTTTTGCTTTTCATTAAATGCACATCAACCAGCCTCGCTCACCTCAGCTTCCTGCCTCCATCTCCCTTCATCCCCGACCTCTCACAGTCTCACCTAGTTGCTTTCACGATTTCACTCTCACTCACCCAATACTTTTCACTTCTCTGTTCTTCTTCTTCATTTCACGTTCTTGCTTCGTACTTCTTCTTTGTATATCATCTGCTCTTTATCATCAGCTGTGTGCACGTTGAAGTCACCAACGGTAAAAACAACCAAAGGTGGTTCAATGTACTTAACAAGGTAATCTCTCATTCTCTCTTTGTCAATTTGATTTTTTTGGTTGTTTTGAGAACTGATGTGGCTAATTTGAGAACTTTATACGTTAATATGGGGAATATGGGATAATGCTTGTAATGTGTTTGATGAAATGTCTCAGAGATTGTTAGTCGTTTTATTTCTTTATTAGATATGTGAATTACTGTTAGAGAACAAGCTACAAGGATGGTCCCTTCTTTCTTTTATTCTCAAGAAAAAAAGTGAATTGAACAAAAAAGAAAAGAAAAAAGAGCCTTGTTGCCTGTAATCGTAGATTGAAAATACAAATGTGTGGCTAAGAAAAGATGAATTCTAAAGGGTAAGATTTCTCCATTTTCTTCACACCATAGAAATAGTAGAAAGTACTCAGATTCAGGGAAGAATAATAAATCTATCTTTTGCAATTCACAGCTGGGTGAAGAGGGGTGCATTTTCTTTGAATCAAATGCTATGTCTAAAGAAGTATGATTACTGTTTAGCATAAACTGTTATTAAATCCATAAATGTGTTGAAGATATAACTCTTTTTCTTACTAAAAATCTACAATTTTGTTTATGCAGATACAGTAGAACTTATGCATATGCTAAATCCAAAGTTGCCAATATATTGCATGCTAAGGAAGTAGCTAGGAAATTAAAGGTTAACTCTCTACAGCAATCAGCTTTATCAGTATCAATAAACATCAACCCTCTAACAATCTATTTCTTAAAATGTCATTACTTATGTTTCTTTTATTTATTGATCAGAAATTGTCTCGGCTCATCCATTTTACAATATTTTCTTGTTTCTGACAACATTTATAACACCAATAAACGAAACAGAAAGATTCTGAAGATGGCAATCATTTGGTTGTCCGAAATATTGCAGGAAAGGAATGCGAGAGTGACAATTAATGCAGTGCACATGGCTCACAAAGGGTTTGTCATAGGTATAAATAATTCTTTCCTTCTGCAGATATTAGAATCTAACCATAAACATTTTCCTTAATCATCCTTGATAGTATGTTACTTGGTAATTCATCTTTAAAAAACTGGTTACATAGAAACTTTTATCTGCAGATTCTCTCTACTTCATTGCTTCTAATTTAATGAAGTCTATATCGCAGGTATGTCCAACATGTCCCTTGTCACTTCTTTAGGCATAGAGATTCACAGTAGGGGAGAAAGAGTACAATGCATGAAATGTAGTGGTTGCTCCTGCAGGGTGGATCCACCACATGTTACATTTCTCTGAACCCTCAAAGTGAAGGCATCAGTGGCAAGTACTTTACAGATTCCTATGCATGTTATCTTAAAACCAAACCCCTATTTCTTTCCCCTTTCTGTCTTCTACCTTTCTCTTTGTTACCTTCACTTCTTATAAAGTCTCTCTCTGTAAGTTGTACACATGTGACTTGAGTACTTAAATCCATATTTCAATTTCAACAAGACAAATACATTAAAGAGTTACTCCAGTAAAATTATTCTAAGTAAATGTCTACATACATGTGAGTTGAATGCATATTTTTAGGTTTCACCAACTTAAATGTAGGATGTATATATACATAAAGATGGATTTATATGTCAGATTTAAAAGTGTAATGCAAATGTTTTTAGAGGATTAATACATATAGCATATATTTATATCATCTTTGTAGTAATCCTCTAACTAATCAATCTAACTTACTTAGACATTCTAACATATTCAAAGTTTAGACATTCTTTGATTTTCTTGAACATTTTGTTTTATATGGAATATTTTAACTGAGGCATAGTATTTTGATTAAGAATATGTCATTTCCTAATACATTCTTATTTCTAACCTCAAGTATTTATCTGTTTTTTGTCAGATGGATGAGCATATTCCTTCGGTTGAGAGTTCTAATCTAGTACCGGAGGTAAAAGTGGAAACTTCTATTATGACACCAAATGACGATAGAAGTTCAATTAGAACTCAAGTTACTCAACGTAAAAGTGAAGTCTGGAATCACCTTAAGAAGATTATATCGATCGATAGAATTGAAAAAGCATAGTGCAATTATTGTCAAAAGTTGTATTCAAGTCGTTTGAAAGGTGGAACGTCTCATTTAAAGAGAAATATCGAATCATATACTAAAGGGAAGATGGTTTTAGGAGGTCCAATATTTTTAACCGCTAACCTCAAGAAAGGAAAGAATGAAATGACCGTAACAACTTTTGATAACCATAGATCAAGAATATTGATGGCTAATATGATTATTGGAGATGAACAACCATTGTCTATGGTTGAAATCAAAGGATTTAGGATATTTCTTAATTCACTCCAACCGACCTTTAAGGTTCCAAGTCAAAATACATTAAGGAATGATATTTTCAAAATTTATGAGGACAAGAAGAGAGAAACATTAAGAGCATTGTCCAGTGTTCAAGGACAAATTGCCATAACAACGAACATGTAGACAATTGATAACCAAAAGAAGGGTTACTTAGTAGTGACAACACATTATATTGATAATGATTGTAAGTTATGTAATAGAGTTTTGAGGTAATTTATATTCTTTAATATAGGTATCATTTACTTTTTTCATTATTTTATGAATTTATGATTCTTGTTGGTATTCTTTTTCATGATAGGTTCATTTATGTGTTGACACCGCATACAAGTGAAAATTTAGCAAACATGTTGAAAGACTGTTTGATAAATTTGAACATCGACAATAAAGTATCCTCCATCACATTCAATAATTATAGCACAAATGATGTCATGATTAAGAAGTTGAAGGGTAAGATGCGAGTTAGGAGCTTATTGGTTAGAGGTAAGTTATTTCATATACATTGTTTTGCAGATATTCTTAACTTGATTGTGAAGGATGGGTTGGAGATGATAAAGGAAGCAATAGAGTGTATTCAGAATAGTGTTTTATATTGGAGTGCAACTCCTAAAAGAGTTGGAACTTTTGAAGATGGTGCATAAATTTTATGCATTCCAAATTCAAAGAAGTTGGTTTTGGATTGTTCTACCAGATAGAACTCAACCTTTAAGATGTTGGAGTCGACAATCCCATATGCTCAACTGTTTATTAGACTAGCCGAAAGGGATTCTCAGTATACCTGCATACCATCAAAGGATCAATGGGACTTAGCTAGAGAACTTTCTATGAAGCTGAAATTATTTAATAATTGGATTGAATTGCTCTCAGGAATAAAATATCCAACTTTGCACTGTATCTTTAGCACTATGTCTAACATAAAGCATGCTTTATCATTGTGGATGTTTGACTCCAATGCAGTGATTCGGACTATGCTGGAGTGAAGGTGGAGAAGTTTAATTCTTATTGGTCTAAGGTTAGAGATGTTGTTGCAATATTATATATGTTGGGCCGAGATACAAGATGGACGAGGTTGAATATATTTATAATGCATTATACACTGGTGAAGCTTAAGAGCATCTATATACCATGAAACAATTATGGTATCAATTGTTTAATGATTATGAAGTCAGAATGTAATAGAATTATGATCAAGATGTTAGTAGTGTTGCAAGCAGTTTAACTCCGACTTCAGTTTCAAGTTCAACCTTTTATTCTGACCCATTGTTGATAGATTCTCTTTCAAATTTTTTGAAAGACAAAAGGGTTAGGATTTCTTAGAATACAATGGAGTTAGATAAATATTTTTTCACAGATTGTGCTCCTGAAACTGAAGGTGAGTCATTCGATATATTGTCATGGTGGAAGATGTCTACACATAATTATTCAATCTTGCAAGTCATTGCATGGGACTTGTTAGCTATTCCATCATCCACCGTTGCATCAAAGTTTGCATTTAGTGCTAGTAGTCAGGTCATTACTCCTCATCGTGGTCGACTTCATAATTGCATTGTAGAAGCCCTTATGTGTGCTCAAAGTTGGTTAAGTAATAAATATATTGATGACAAATTCTTTTCATTTTAATAGATTTATTTTATCTATCTTTATATTATCTTACCTAATATTGTGTTTTTTATTTTCCTACAGTCACATGTTTTAATGTGGAGGGGACTAGTGAAACTAATCAACCAATTGAAGGTTATTTTGATCAAATATATAAAGACGAATGTATTTTTAATTTTCTTTTTATTTAATATTACATTTACTAAAAATTCTTTTTAGTTTAATATTTATTACTAAATATAATGTTTGTACATACAGATGATTAGATCTAAATTGTTGACGATCTTACCAATAAGTACAATAGTCAATTAGATGATGCTCTCCCAGTCTCTACTTTCCAGTCTATCCAGCATGATATTATCTTAATTTTTTAAATTGTATCATTTATGGTAAAATGATTTAGATAGTCATTCGTGTGTAGCAAAATTTTTTATAGTTAATGAATTTGGTTTTATCAATTCCCATATAATAATTAATAAATTATTTAAGTAAAATTAAAATTTGTAATTAATTGAATTGAAATTCTTAACTATAACTATTAACTTAATGAATTTTCATACAAATTTCTAATCAATTGAATTAAAATTCCTAATTAATCATACCAATAAATACATCTCAATATTTTAATTTTAAAATATATTTTCTCATTAATAATATGCAAATGTATGTAGCATCCTTCAATCTACACATGAGTTAATGACTTTTAACACAAATTATGTTAATATTTTAGCTCATTATACCTAGATATTACTTAAAACATTAAGAAGTTAGTGATGTTACACTTTCATTTAATGACAATTTATTAAACACGTAAAAATAATATTTGAAATAAGTTACATGCTTTGTTGTGACTTATGACTGCCATAATTAAGCACCGAACAAGTAGAGTTGTTATATTTCCAATCTATTCACCAAGGTTTGAACCTTGGCGGAGATGGTTGGGTGCTTTGGGGTCTAGGGCTATTTGGCTCATTGGCTCCTGATGTAGTTAAAAGAAAAAGAGTAAAATATATCTTGTCTTGAGATATATCATTACTTAGAATAGATTATTGTATAATGGTTCCTTATGGTGTTCAAATATTGTTGACTCTAAATTGTATGCATGTAATTGTTTATTCAGCGAGGTTACTTGAGTTCTCCCTATGTGAATTTAAGACAAGTGAAGGCTCTTTATGTGAAGAATTTACCAAAAGATATTAATCAGGAGCATCTGAAGCAGCTATTCGAACATCATGGAAAAGTTACAAAAGTGGTTCTTCCTCCTGAAAAAACAAGACATGAAGAGAGCAAATTTGGTTTTGTGCACTTTGCTGAAAGGTCCAGTGCAATGAAGGCATTGAAGAACACTGAGAAATACGAAATTGATGGTAACTTATCCACTTAATATTAAAATATATTTTCTATGGAGCAGCTTGCATTATTAATTTGTTTATTGACTATTTATTTGAAGGTCAAGTTTTAGAGTGCTCCCTTGCCAAGCCTCAAGCAGATCGTAAGTCCTCCAATGGACCAAATTTACAGAAGGGGATCCTGCCTCAAATTTATCCACCTCACCTTAGCTATGGCTTAGTTGGGAATCCATATGGTGCTCCGACTGGAGGATACGGTGCTTCTAGCTTAGCTCGATTATGATGACGTGTTTATGCCATACCTTAAGCTTCTTAAATGAAACGAAGATTTTGATCATTTATTTATTTATTTTGGTTTACAAGGAAAATTACAAAATAAAATCAAACTCTGAAATGCAGCACTCCGCTGGCATCTCGGCGGGTGGAGTAGCTCCTGGATGCCTACTGGTAGCTCCTAAAGGATGTAGAGTCTCGAACGAAGGATGACTACAAGATTGGCCAAGCTTTCAACACATTGGTTTCCTTCCCAGAAGACATGTTGGAGATAAATCTCCCAAGATCGGTGGAGAAGCCCCTGGATACCTGTCACCAAGAAAGAAACCCCAATAAGCACAAAGTTAGGGTTAGAAAGAATATTAATGACTTCGAGAGAGTCCACTTCGGCTATAACCCGGCGATATCCCTACTCCCAGGCCATCATAAGGTCGGAATACACGCCCCAAAGTTTTGCTTCTAAGGGTGAACCCCTACCGAGGCTTTGTTGAAACCCCCACACCAGTTCCCATTACAATCCCAAATTAAACCGCCTGTGTAGACTTTAGTAGAACCGTGCTTAACGGCACCGTCTGAATTGACTTTAACCCAACCCTCTGAAGGTTTAGTCCAGCCTACTAAGGTACCCACGAGAATGCCTTAGGCTAGAAAAAATAGGTTTCTATGGCTAGAGCTCTAGCGATCCAATCGACGTACTCGAGAATGATACTGGTACCAACCCAGGCTCAAAGAGGCTGCTGTTCTGCCATTTCCATAGGAACCAGCAAGCGACGCCATAGATAGTGACCCACGCTTCCTGTTTCACCCGTTCTTGCTTAGTGAGGTTAGATTCCTCTTCTTGCTAGAAAAAGCGCGTGTCAATCAGCACTAAGAAACTTACGCCAGAGGGTTGCCATTTGTGGACAGTCCCTAACCACATGAACAGTAGTCTCTACCTGCCCCATAGAATGGACAACTGTTGTCCATGGCAATATGTCTCACCATGCGCTGCTAGTTTGTCAGGAGTTTGCGTTTAGCAACTAGCCAGAGGAACGATCTAATCTGCTAGGGTCCAGACCATTTCAAGATAATCTCCCAGAGTTTGTGAGTGGATTCCATGGAGCGCCCTTCAATCAAATCATAAGCAGACTCCATGGTGAATCTCCCATGGTTGGTAGGTGCCCACAACACCCTATCTTCCCCTAGGTCGTCCACTACAGGGTAGTAGTGGGCTAGCTCCATACAGATAGAGGACGGAAGATACTGTTGAAAAACCTGCCAAAGTCAGTTGCCTCTGCCGTTTGTGAGGTTCACGACTGTAGCGAAATGAAGACGATCTGGGACTTGAGAGATGGCTACATGAAGTAGAGGTCCCCAATCTTCCAACCAGTTATCCAACCAAAATAAAATGCAACGCCCATTGCCCAGAGCCCATTTAAGACCCTATCGAACAAATTGCTAGGAAACTGAGATCCCCTTCCAGATAACCGAAGCCTCTAGTCTGGATATCGTAAAGGGAATTGGAGAATCGTCAAGCCTATACTTAGCACGAAGAATTTGGACCCAAAGAGCGGTGGGTTTCATGAGTAGTGCCCATCCTAATTTAACAAGGAGCGTGTCGTTAGTAGACCGAAGACGTCTGATGCCCAATCCCCCTGCAGTCTTAGGTTTACACACAGATTCCCAATTGACGAGTGCATTTTATGGCTTCCATTGGAAGACCTCCATATGAAGTCCCACATGTTTTTTTCTAGATTGTCACATAGTTGACGCGGGAGTCTAACCGTCTGCATCGTAAAAATAGGCAACAAAGAAATGACAGCTTGGGTTAAAGTAACCCGTCTAGCAAGAGATAGTATTTGGTGCGCCAGCCGACCAGTATCTGCTGGTCCTTATCAAGAACGTGTTGAAACGTATTCCAAATTGTCCGCTCGTGGATTAAGGGAACCCCTAAATACCTGCCCAGATTAGTCGTACTGGTCACCTGAAGGTCTTGGCTGAGCTGTCGCGCAGTTTCCTAGGGAACATTCTTAGAGAAAAAGATACGAGTTTTGGCTTGACTAACTTTTTGTTCAGAAGCCCAATAGAAGGTCTCCAAAGTTCTTGCTATGACCCACATCTGCATGTCCTCTACTTCTGCAAAGAGCACGAGGTCATCAGCAAAGAACAAGTGGGAAATAGGGGTCCCCTGCGGCTCAGCTTGATCAATTTCCACACTCCACAACCCACCTCTTGAGCTATGAGGTGACCTAGTCTCTCCATACAGAGGACGAACAGGTAGGGTGAGAGGGGGTCTCCTTGCCTGATACCCCTAGATACCCCTCGAAGGCCTAAAAGACTCCGAGATAGTGCCTTGCCAGGTAATTTGCATGGAAGTAGTCGTGACACACTTCATGATGACTCAGATAACATTATTAGGGAGACCAATCTCAACCAGAGTGTCCTGAATGAATTGCCAGCTAAGCCTATCGTAGGCTTTCTCCAAGTCCACCTTCAAGACCATGTAACCTTTTTTACCGATCTTCTTCCGCATAGAGTGAATAACCTCGTAGGCTATAATAATATTATCAGTGATATGCCTACCCGGAATGAAGCTACATTAGTTCACCACCGTTAAGTGGTCCATGTGCACTTTCAAACGATTCACCATAACTTTAGAGATGATCTTATAAAGGACATTGCAAAGTCTAATCTGTCAGAATTGCGATATCTAATGAGGGGAAGGAATCTTAGGGATGAGGACTAGAAGGGTACGGTTTAATTCGTGGTCCCACCATTCCATACAAAAAACTTTATGAATCAAGGACACGATATTCGGCCCAACCTTCCCCCATTGGTTTTGGAAGAAGACTGCGTTACACCCATAAACTCTTGGGGTTTTGTTTGGATTCATGGAAAAAATCGCACTCCTGATTTTTGCCTCCTGAACTGGAAGAGAGAGATCCTAGACTTGCTCCTTTGTAAGGGACATGAAGGCACCTATGGTAGGGAATTGAGAGGAAGTCTCGTCGTCTTGGCTATAGAGCTAGACAAAGAATTGCTTGACAAGGCTGCACAGCTGATCAGGATCAGTAACGACATTCCCCGTGGGGTTAGTAAGCCGCTCAACACGAAGTTTCTTCCGCTTGGAAAGGGTGATGGTATGGTAGTATTTAATATTCCGATCGCCTTTCGAGAGCCAATCACACCGGGCTCTCTAGTGCCAAAAGAGCCTTTCCTCACACAGGACATGAATCAACTCACTACTCAGCTTGTCCTCCAGAGCTAAAAGCAAATCCTGAGGGTCTACCATCATGACCCTTTGGATACCTTCTAGCCGGGCAAGCAGCTTCTTTTTCTGATAGAAGATATTACTGAAGCTTTGTTTGTTCCAAAGCGTAAGATTATTAGCGAAATGGGCTAAGGTTCTACTCAGATCCCCCTCCTCTTCAACGACCCAGTGCTTGTCAACCACTTCTGGAAACTCGAAGTGAGTGATCCAGGCATTTTGGAACCTAAAAGGCTGTAGCGCCCCCTTATCGTAGAGTACGCACCGGAACACCCGTGGGTCATTCCGATACGTAACCTACGATGAGGGTGCACCACGAACGATCAAT
>JANVCQ010062107.1:0-10335 GCA_025531925.1 Erythroxylum plowmanianum
TGATGTATTATGGCTTGAAATGCCATTAAAGCTTTGTAAAACTCTTCTTTTGGTTATCAATGAGATATGGTTGATATCGATTTTAGCTTCAAACCTTTCGCATTAAATCGTTTTATCATGAGGGTAAGATTTTGGAAGGTTGTGTTTATGTTCAAGTTTATTTTCGTGTTGGGTTGTTTTGATGAAAATGGATGAAAATTTTAAGTTATGAATTCTGTGAAATAAAGGCTTCGCCGCGGCGAAAGATAAAATTCGCGGGTTCGCCGCAGCAAAAGTTCATTCACTCGCCACGACGTAACTTCCCAAATTTCTTCTATACTTTCAACTTCCAAGACTTTCCTCCACGCCCCAAGCCTCATGCTTTCGTGTCCGATGTTGGGCTCCGAAAACGGGGTCCAACATGTCATTAGAGAACAATTCTTATATTGTTTTAACCACATTATCTCCAATTAGGTGCCAGGTTTTCTAGCAAAAAAATTGCCTTGTTAGCTTCTATTTTTGGTAGTGTTTCTTCTACTAGAATTATTATTTGGCTTAATATTTATAATGTTATTCCAAAGATTTCCTCTTATACCAAAATTATGAGAGTCATACATAAAGGTTATATGAACCTTTATTAGGAAAGAGACAATGGTAAGACAAAGATGCAAGAAGATAAAAATAAAAATAAAAATAATGTTGTGTAAGTGATCTACCAAAACTTTATGGGGGGTTATAGGCCACTATAATTCTTTCACTAAATTGAAAAGAGTGGTTACTCATCGTTTTCTATTTGCTACTTATAAAAAGGAAGGCCTTTGTTTATATTCTATTACTTTTATTTTTGTTTCCAAAACAATAATTATATTAAGATCTTTGGTAATTAAAAAGTCTTTGATAAATTGTTGTTTAAAAGTGTAATTCAAGCCCTTCACATTTCAAGATATGATCACATAAGTTAGCATTTGTTAAAAAGCTATTTGTTTTTTTTCTTAGTCTTCCTCCTAAATTTCCTTTTTACAGGTGTGATAATCATTGCTTCTTCTCTTCTAAGTTAGTGTCTAAGTAATACTAGATGAAGGGAGAGGGAGTTTGAGCCAAATCAGTATTAGTGTTCTCAACAATATTTCACTTAAGAAAGGAGTAATTCTTAGGGTGAAATTGCTAAACATTAAAGCATAAACTATATCCTTAGTTTGACAAATTGGTTATAGAGTTCTTTAAGATACTTGGGAGTTGGCTTATGTGGTATCCATTAATTACTCAAATTTATCTATCTTGAAGATTCCCCTAAAGGTTGTCCATTCCTTTATTAGTTTGTTGAGTTTTAGTTTATGTTGGTAACTAACTGAAACTTTAAATTATGCCATATTCTTTTGATTGTCTAGTTTAAAGATTTTAATGGTTTTTGGTAGCCCCATATCTAGTTTAACCTTAACATCAATCATATTATACCCTATTTTGTTTAGAAAAGTAATGAATTTATCATGTCAGATTGGTCTTCTAATAGCACTAGCAGGTATCTTAGGCCCTTTTATAGTAGTATTCAAGATGAATGTTGTGAAAGTGAATTCAGAGTGGTATAACTTCTTTTTAGTTTTTTCAAAATCTAGATCAAGACGTTATTTTGAATAAATAAAGGCTTACACCTAATATTTCGAGGGCTTGATTTCATATCTTTATCATACTTATTTCACTTTTTAATTTAAAGAGGAAAAGCTATAATAATTCGTTGATGAAGATTTAAACTAACTCAATATTGCACCAATTCGTAGTACTCACCTTTGAATAAAAGGAAAGGTTGGTCATGTCTTAAAAATAAAATATAGTAGAATAATTTGCCTATTTAGAAGTTCTAGATTTGATTTCCTTCATTAGTGGAAAAACAATGAGGATACTAATATCTAAAGTAGGAGGGATAAACCTAATCAACTAAAAAGGGCTGACATCACCGACCATTTAGACTAAGAGAGTTTTAAAACTAAGGAAGAAGAAACAAGGGAGTAGGCTTGAAGGGCATGAAATAGAGAAAGAGAGATATCATATCTCTCTATAACCATACCAGTACCCCAGCATACGACCAAAGCTAGATGAACGAGATAGCCTTCATATATTATAAGGATCTTCTAGGCTCCATAGATGAGTTTTTTTTTTCCTTTTCCATATCAAGTTAAATCATGCATCTGTAACTTCCTACCTCAAGAAATCAGATGCATGCTAACTAAGTAGATCACAAGAGAAGAAATTAAACAAGCTATTTTCGCTATAAATCCAGATAAGGCACTTATTCCTAATGACTTCATTGCCATATTCTTTCAAAATACTTGGGACTTCACAAGTTTATTAGGCTTTAGCTGAATCCTTGAATTTTCCCACAATGGCGAGCTTTTAAGGGAACTTAATACAATCTTTATTTATTTTGTTCCCAAAGCCCCTAATCTATCTTCTCTTAAAGAATTCATACCTATATCATGTTGTAATGTGATTTAAAAAGCTATCCCAATGATTTTAGCGTCCAAATTAAAATTGGTTCTCAAAGGGATCATTAATCTAACCCGAGGTATTTACATATAGGGTAGGAATATTAAGGAAAATGTCTTGATTTCTTAAAAAACATTCAAGGGATATCATAAGAGAAAGGATATTGGAAGGTACGCCTTAAATATTGATTTTAAAAAGGCATTCGATTCCTTAAACTAGTACTTTCTCTTCTATACTCTAAAGATGCTTAGATTCCTTGTAATTTTCATCTCTTGAATACATAAATGAATGTTCATTCTCAATGCTATTAAATAAGGAACCAATAAGGTTATTTAAAGTTGATAAGGAGCTTACGTAAGGGGACCCCTTGTCCCCTTATCTATTTTTCTTGAGTATTGAAATTTTTTCTAGACTAATTACTCTTAACATCTCTAATGACTCATGTTTAATTTTTACTACAAATGAGACAAAATAGGCATCTATAACCTCTTTTTTACAGATAATCTACTATTACTTTATGAGACTACCACCAACTCATTAGAGGTCTTCCTAAACTCCTTTGAGTAGTTCAAATCCTAATCAAGTTTGAGCTATAACCTAAACAAAAGTAGCTTCTACTTATTTGTAAGGACCAATGAGGTAAATGATTTAATGAGCTTAACTAAATAATTCAAGCAAGAACAACTCTGATTCAAATACCTAGTTGTCCCTGTAACCACCAATAAGCTCCTTTATATTTATTATACTTATTATCATTGAATCAATACAAAGAAAGCTAAATAATTGGTGCAACAAGTCTCTTCCATATTATGGTAAGATACAATTTTATCATCTTAGTCTTGAGTAACTTGCACATCCATTGATTCTTGCATTTAGCTCTCCTAAAGGAGATCTTAAAATCAAATAAGAAGTTACTTGGAAGATTCGTACGATTTAGCTTGAAAAGTAGGTTCGAGTCCTTAAAATCAGATGGAAGACATATGTACACCTAAGCAATATAGAGGGCTTGGCATCATCTCAACCTGAACTCTTAGCAAAGTGCTCTTATTTAGAAGTTATGGAAGATTTGGATATGCTAAGAGTCCTCGTGGGTCTAGTGAATTCACATGCAATTCTTAGAAAGGGCAAACATTTGGTCAATTAAGGAAAAAACTAGTACTTTATAAACCTTAAAGTAGATACTAAGGATGAAGGAGTTGGTTAGTCTAGTTATAAAGCATAATATTGGAAATAGGAAGAACACATCTTTTTCGTTTAACCACTGGTATGAATATTGGGTCCCATTCATAGGATTCAAGGTTTGGACATATTAAAAGCTAGAATACTAGCTATAAACATAGTGGAACTAAATGTGGAGAACAACTCTTGAAAGTGGTTTGGACATGCTCAAAAAGGCTATCAAGATCAATCTCCTTACATACCCTCCAAACTCCACCAAAGAGGATTCCATTTTGTGGGTCAATAACAATTATAAGGTTTACTAAAAACATCTCTTATAGAAAGTTGTTCACTAACTCATAGAACCTTGCGGAATGACATAAGCTAGTATGGAATGCCGATATTATCTCTAACTCAACCTTCATATTATGACTTACAATTAAAGGAAAGTTAGGAATAAAAGACACGTTAAAATTCCATCAATTGGATCCTAGATGCACTTTATGGCAAGAGTAGCAAGAGGATATGGATCATATATTCTTTAAATGTTGGTTTTCTAGCTTCCTTTGGAACTATTTATTGGTATTCTACAAATCTTTTGCCCCTAAACTTTGTGAAAAATATAATATCATAAGTTTTGAAACTTAACTGTGCTACTAAAGGCAACCAAAACATGTTTGGACTAGCTTTTAGTACTTTAGTCTATATTATATGGATTGGAAGAAATAACATGGTATTCAGAATTACTCACACTTGCTCTACCATTATCCATCACAAGCTACTGAGCAAGATTAGAGAAGCTGCAATTGTGAGGAAATTAAGAGAGTTAATGGAGGATGATTTAAATGCAATATGTCGTCTCCACACTTATACTCATGCTACATCAGTGATGCATAAGTTATGTGTCCTCTTATGGCTAATTGTTCAAGTTATATGTGGTTAACTTTTTGTGTATTTGATTTCACTTGTCTTGAGCTAGTTTTAATTAATGATACTCTTATTTACTTGTAAAAAAAGTCAATAAATCATCAAATATTCTTCAACTTTGTGTTATTAGAATTGAAATAGTTAGAGAGGCAAATTTTGAAAAATTATAAGGTAATTGTTTATTCTGCAATTATAACTAATGATCTAATCGCACACAATTTTATAGATTATACTATATTGTAAAATCATTTAAAAATAATTGTTATATTTGTTCCTTATTCATATTTGATTACTTAATCTAATTTTATTATTGAAGTCCTCTTCATCTTATAATTTTTAATGATGTCTTTATTAATAATGTTGAGGATCTGTGCAGTATGAAGAATTTTCTATGTGAATTTCTATTATAGGCATGCAACATCAACATATATATGAATTTAGATTATTACACAATTTTCAAAATAATTGTTATAATCCATATTAAGTTTCATTAGTATGACTTGTTAGAAAATTAAACAAATGTGTAAAATATGATTAAATGTAATGTCAATTATACTTTTATAATGCATAGGATAAACTTTTAATTGACAACCATATCAAGATCTTATCATACAGAGGAGGACTTGAAATTGGAATAAGAATTAAGTTGAAAACTAGAAGTTAGTTTACAAACCTGAATAAAAGATAAGTTTCTCTCCAAAATCTAATCTATTCAAATTAAAATAAAGTGACCTGAGCCAATTTCATTTTTCTTAATGTTGTATGATTTAAGTATGTTTATAAAATAAAGTGACCTACCAGTACCTTCAATGATCTCACATGTATATCAATGGTCCCACTTTCACTTTTAACTTCAGTTCTAGTCTCAAAGTAATTAATTAAAACAAAAGCTAGTACCATGTGTCCAATGGCCAGCTTATCAGATATCCAGTTGTAATGTTGATGCCTATCTTATGTAGAGTCCCTTCACATCAGCACTTGTAGCCCCAGAAGTAACGTGCTCTATTCGCAATGCCTTTGATCCAAAGACAGCGGCACAGGCACCCTCAGGACACTCTGACACTGACTCTATTGTTCGTGCCCCGCAATACTCCATAATTTCGTTCGTTTTCTTCTCTTATGTCCTCGACGTTCACACTCTTCTTCAAAACCAATACTCAGGTAATCTTTTGTCTTGAACTTTGCACCAAACCAAGGAATGCCATTATTTCCTACAATCAATTTACTCCCAAACTTGAATCTATAACTTTATCATCGAAATTCCTAAATCTGAAAACCTTCAGTGTTGTTTTTGTAAGATACCAAGTCCCATCTTGGTGCCATCCAAACTTGATACTTTCGTGCCCTCAAAGTGAGATTATAGCCCAAACACTATCATTTATGTTGGGAGATAAATACACAACTCTCTAAAAAGTCAACTAAATATTAATGATAAGAAAAAATTTTCCTTATTGTGATCGCAGAAAATATGAGAAAAATCTATACGAGGAAACAATACTAAAATTTAACGTAAAATACCCTCCAGTGTAGAGGAAAAAACTATAGGATAAACTGACAAATAAATCCACTAAACTCAATAAGGATTTACAGAAAAAGTTGATGTCTCAACCCTATAATAAGTTGTCTCACAAAATTTTAGGATTGAAACTTAAGTTAATATTATAATAAACAATTACGCAAACCAATCCTTAAAACAATCAAACAAGGATATGAATATAACTCTTTTTGCCCTCTCTCTGTTTTTCCTCACTGTTGGATGTTGTGATCATACTCTCTATCTCTATTCTCTTAGAGCAAGGCTTAAATAAGCTACTTATAGGTACCTCTTGGCCTTACAATTCAGAATGCTAATTGAAATGAACTAACTAGATCACATCTATCCTTATTAGATTACATCACACTAACTAATTATATGACACTCACTTCCAAATAGGACTCTATTTGATTAAATTTATCTAAATCCCAACTAATAATATTAGAGATTATATTTAACTAGGAATGATACATCTATATCCACTACATTATCCAAGATCTCTATCTATTGATAATAAGTAATTCAAGCCCAAAGCTTTTCACAGCACACTAGCACACAGTCTTCATACACAATCGTGTATCTTCACACCTTTACAAAGACTTACATAGTTGTAAGTCAAGACACAAACTATAAAGTTGTCTATGATTGTTGAAAGTATCAAAATTAGGGATGCACACTCAACAATCTTCCCCTTAAACCCAAATATGGGAAAGACACATTATTCTCCATCATCTATTTGAGATTCATCCCAACATGCTACTGCAATGCTTATGCTTATTTTTGGGAACCACCTTAATCAGCATATCAGCACCATTCAAATCTGTATGAACCTTCTTCAACATTAATTGTTGCTCTTCGACAAGGGAAAAGGGACCTTAACCAATGATATTTGATTTTTTTTTCATAAAATGCAACCTCTTGCGCATCCCTAGGCTCCACCTTAGTAGTAATTAATAGGTACTCATAATTTGGATACCTTTTAGAACGCCCCTTTTCCCTTGTCGAGCTTCGAAGTTGTGTTTCTTCAGCTGTTCAATCTAATTGCTCCCCCTGTTCATTAATCTCAATGGATTCATCTAGTTTTTTTTAACGTGGGTCATGTATCTCATCAATATTAGATTGTAACTAGTCACCACCAATGTGTGCTTGGTGTCGCACTTCATCTTCTTCACCTATAGATTACTTAATAGGCGAAGGAATTGGTGAAGAGCCAACTATGCCATTTGATGAGATGCATTATGATAATTTATCTCTACTCAGAAGATCAGCACCTCTCTCGTACTCCCATAATACCAAATCCTAGTTCCTGATCACCTTTTGCTTCTCTAGGATATAAAGTCTGAAGCTAAAGTGATCACCACCATATCGAACAAAGATACAAGTTATCGACTTTGAGTCAAGCTTCTTTCTCTGATACTTGGGTACATTTCTAGATACCTTGTAGTTAAAAACTCTCAAATGATGATATATGGGATCTTTGTCAGTCCACGCTCACTCAGGAATATGAAAATCCAATGAAATGAGAGAGCATAGTTTATCAAATAGACAATTATTCGGATTGTTTCTCCCCAAAATTTCTTTATTAATATAGACATTTTGAGCATGCATCAAATCTTCTCCATAATGGTTCTATTCATCCTTTTAGCAATCCCATTATGTTATAAAGTCCCTGGTTTGATTTTCTTATATCTGATGTCATATGATATACAATATTCTTCAAACACCTTATAAATATACTCGCCTATATTGTCTATTTGCAAGCACTTCAATTTCCATTTCTATCATAGGATGAAACTTCTTGAAAGTTTTAAACACTTGACTCTTAGAGTTCAACATGTACACTTAAGTTTTCCTCGAAGCATCATCAATTAATTTAACAAAATATCAGTTACTTCCTAGTGACTCCTCCTCAATAGGACCATAGGCATTTGAATGCACAACTCTAATAATTCCAACTCCCTTGCAAATTTTCTATTGAAAGAGACTCTATGCTACTTTCCATCCAAACAATGATTGTAAGGATTAAATGGTTGTGAGTTCCTAACTGGGATGACGGATTTTTCGGCTAGCAAATTTAATCCCTTCTAACTGACGTGCCCTAATCATTAGTGCCATATATTTGTGAATTTTCCTCTTCGGCTATGTATACTTCTTAACCATGTGAGGCTCCAAACTATACCCTAGTAGGAATGTTTTTTGTCTAGAAAGTGTGCGTAATAGGTGTTAACGATTAGGAAAGTGAGTGTTTAGTTTGAGACATAATCCGTGTTAACGAAATTGTAGGGATATTTTGGTAATTTGTGTTAATTGTGTTGTACATGGATAAAGATACATTAATTATGGACTAAATTGCTAAATGTATTAAGATGGAATGCAATTTCATAGAATAAGACAAAGGTGTGGTTATTTTTGTTATTAATGAAAGGTGAAAAGTAGAAACCAATAGGATGGAACCATTTGTCATATGTCCCACACCATAACACTTAGCCATGTGGCAAATGTAATGTCACCCATCTGTACCTTTGTCTAAAAAACACGTAGATGAAAAAAGGGAGGGTCGACAAACACAAAAATCTGTAGAAGATTGAGCTTCTCTCTCCAACCACCATTTTGTTAAACCCCTTTGTGCATTTGAAGTTAAGGTATGTTAATTGCATGTTTTGGTGTGAAATTTACCTCCTTTCTCTTCTCCTTTTTAGCTATGGTTCTATTATGCATCTGTGATTGTTGGAAATGAGTAGTGAATGGGTATGTTGTGTGTAGAAGAGTAGAAGAACAAAGAAGGCAAGCAATTGGAGTGAAGAATAAGGGTTTTGAAACACTCATTTCAAAAATATGAAAATTTTGATATGTTGCTGAGTTTTTTTAGTGTAACATGAGGGGTTTTGTTAAGATAAGTATCCTAGATGAAAATGGGATACTGCTGGTTCATTTGCATGTTTCTTTGGCACTGCTTTTGCATAATAAGACTAAAGTGAGTTAATTAGACTATATACCTCATTAGATGGAGTGATTCCACTGAACAATCATCGGTATTTTATCCGTATCTTGACCTGTAGATATCCAAATGGGATAATTTTAATTGGAGATTAAACTAAATACATATTTATACAACTTTCATGAAGGAATCAAATTTGAGTTATATCTCTAAGGTTTTTGAAATTTGGCCTGAAGTTGAGTTCTGGTTGTTATCCCTATTTGAGAATAGTCTATAGTATTTTTGGTATAACTTTTAGAATAATGAACTAAATTACATTAAATTTATTTCAATAGAAACTTAAGACATAGAGGAACATTTGTTTAGGAGAACATATTTCTCTGTCAGAATGGCCACACAAAATTGACTTGAAAACCTGTCCTGAGAAAAGCTAGAAATTGGGTATAGTCATGCATCACCCCCATTTTTAACCCAAACATGAATTTTTCCTTGCCCGAATGCTACTGAATCTCCTCCAAAACTCTTTTGGATATCACTGCAACTTAGCAAACCCAGTTATTAAGGTAATATGAGACTCGTGCTTATAATGTGTAATTGCTTAAATGCTTTCAATGATGCATTATTGCAAAAGGTTTATATTTATAAGGCATATTAAGTTTGATCGGGCTTGAATGAACACTTTAAATTTGAGCATAAGGAATAACTTCATATGTTATGCATTATTTCTCTTAGTTGTGGCTCTAAAATGTGATATGATTTGCTTTAACTTGCTAAGTCCTAGTTGTGGGTAAATAGGCATGCCTAAAAGGGTGTGCAATTGCTTCTGTTCTTAGACACTATAATATCTTCTATTTTAGAGACTTAAATCTCTTTTATTTTTGTACATACCAATCATAGTAATCTTCTGTTCTATTCCCATTAACCACTTCTGAAAAGATTAGCAGGCAATTATATATGTGCTTTGATATTTGTTCTATTTTGTTGTAATTGACAGTCGGATTACTCTTTGACTTAAATAATCAAAGATCGCTATATGATATGTCATGATTTATTTGCAGGTAAATTAATCTGAGACAACAGAGTTGGTTAGAGCTATTTAAAGGTTATGATTGTATTATTGACTATCATCTTAGTAAGGATAATGTTGTGGCTGATGCCTTAAGTCGAAAAATCATTTCGACATTGTCAGTGCAGTAGGGTGAGTGGGGACTTGCATCTGATGGGGCTTTAATAGCTCAATTATGTTGGACCAATGGTGGTTGACAAATTAAATCCCTTTATGTTTTGATAATAATAAAATATCTAGAATTAGTTAAGA
>JANVCQ010062138.1:0-10335 GCA_025531925.1 Erythroxylum plowmanianum
ATTTTTGGTGATTCATTTGATAAGTGCTTACATAATCTGTCTCTAGTGTTGAAAAGATGTCAGGATACCAACTTGGTGCTCAATTGGGAGAAATGTCATTTCATAGTGAGGGAAGGAATTGTGTTGGGTCACAAAGTATCTGCTCATGGCATTGAAGTGGACCGAGTCAAAATAGCAACCATTGAAAAGCTTCCTCCACCGAAAAATGTAAAGGGTATTCGTAGTTTCCTTGTACATATGGGGTTTTATCAAAGATTCATCAAAGACTTCTCCAAGATTGGCAAACCCCTTTGCAATCTCTTAGAACAGGATGTGAAATTTGAGTTTAATGACAAATGCTTACAGGCTTTTGAGTTAATCAAGAAAAAGTTGATTTCAGCTCCTGTGATGATCACACCTAATTAGCAACAACCGTTTGAAATTATGTGTGATGCGAGTGACTTTGTAGTAGCTTTAGTCCAAAGGCAAGAGAAAGTGCTCAGTGTTATCTACTACTCTAGCCAGACTTTAGATAATGCCAAGCAAAATTACACTACTATAGAGCAGGAAAATTTGGCGGTTGTTTTTGCTTTGGACAAGTTTCGATCATATATCATTGGGTCCAAGGTTGTAGTTTTCACAAATCATGCTACAATTTGATATTTGTTTGCAAAAAAAGATGCCAAGCCGAGACTCATTCGATGGGTGTTGCTTTTGCAAGAGTTTGACGTGGAGATCAAGGACAAAAATGGGATAGAAAATGCAGTGGACGATCATCTATCTCGATTAGAGCTTGAGGAATCGAAACCATCAATACCTATCCAAGAGACTTTCACAGATGAGCAGTTATTCAGAGTTCATGAAAAGCTTCCATGGTTTGCCGATGTGGTGATAGCTATATTGATTCCTCCAGATTTAAATCCATCACAAAAGAAAAAGTTCCTATTTGATGTGAACATTTACCTATGGGATGAGCCTTTACTGTTTAAGAGAGGTCCCGATCAAGTGATTTGAAGATGTATCCCAGAAGATGAAGTCTTAGCAATTTTGGAGCATTGTCATTCATCACCATATGGAAGTCACTTTGGCCCAACAAGAACAACAGTAAAAATTCTTCAATCTAGTTTTTATTGTCCTAGGCTCTATAAGGACAACTATACTTTCACTAAGATGTGTGATCGATGTCAACAAATGGGTAATATCTCACGACATCATAAGCTTCCTTTAACCAACATTTTTGAGGTAGAACTCTTCGATTTGTAGGGTATTGATTTCATGGGACCATTCCCTAAATCTTGTGGACAATCCTATATCCTTTTGACAGTGGACTACGTATCAAAATGGGCTAAAGCTATAGCTTTACCAACAAATGACGCCAAGGTTGTTCTCAGATTTTCTCAAGAAAAACATTTTTACAATATTTGGCACTCCAAGGGCCATTATTTGTGATGAAGATACCCACTTTTGCAACAAGCTTCTGGGTAATCTTTTAAGCAAATATGGAATTCGATACAAGGTTGTTTTACCCTACTACTCACAGTCAAATGACCAAGTTGAAATATCAAATCGAGAGATCAAGGACATTCTTAAGAAGACGATGAACCCTATCAGAAAGACTAGGCTCTTAAGCTTGATGATGCCCTTTGGACATATAGGACAACTTTCAAGACTATAATTGGCATGTCTCCATATCGTTTGGTTTTTAGAAAAGCTTGTCATCTTCTGGTGGAGTTGGAACACAAGGCTTATTGGGCACTTAGGAAGTTAAATCTTGATTGGAAGAAATCGGTTGAAATCGGTCTCTTCAATTGTGTGAATTGGAAGAATTTCGAAATGAAGCGTATGAGAACTCTAAAATCTACAAGGAGAAAACTAAAAAATGGCATGACCAACACATCATGAGGAAAGAATTTGCTCTAACAAAGAAAGTTCTGCTTTTCAACTCAAGATTGAATTTTTTTCTAGGTAAATTGCGCTCTAGATGGACAGAGTTCTTTGTTGTGAAGAAAGTTACCTCTTATGGAGTGATTGAAGTTGAGGGAAGCGATGGACGAACTTTCAAAGTGAATGGGCAAAGATTGAAGCATTATTATGGTCAAGAGATGAGAAACATTGCAAGCATTTCACTTAAAGACGCGTGATCAGATGACTACATCGAGCTATCGATGTTAAACATAGCACCTGTTAGGAGGCACCCCAATCTAATCCTTTCATTTTAGTTCTGTGTTGTTTCAATTTCTTTTTATTGCTTTCATTTGAGTACCTTATTTCTTTTTATGAAGGTTTCAAGGACATTCAGACAGAGAAAGTGGATGTGGACATACCAAACTATGGAGAATGATGTGCACACAATGGCGAGCTAATAACTATAACCAAAAGCGTTTAATGGGAGGCAACTCATTAGAGATAAATCATATTTGATTTCTTTTTCTCTTCTTTCTCATTTCACTTTTTCTTGCTTTTTCTAGGTTTTGAATTATGTTTCTGTTTTTCAAATTTGGTGTGAATCTTTCTTCTTGCATTTACTTTAACATGGAGGACAATGTTGTGTTTAAGTGTGGGGGGAGACTTTAATTTGTGCTAGGTTACAATTTTTGACTTTTAGGGTAGTCCAGATTTGGATTTATGCTGTATTGTGAGGGGCAAATTTGCCATACCTTCTTGCTTTTTCTTGAATTTGAGAAAATTTTCACGTTAATTACATGTTTTGCATTAAATAAACCATACATTTGAAAAAAATTTAAATTTGAAAATTTTTTCAAAAATTATTACAATATTTTCTATTTCTCTTGCATCTTAAGTGTGTTAGCTTTCTTTAGGATTTCCAATCGTTAAATGAGTTTGAGTATTACACGTGAGATTTGGCTAATAATGATGAATGTACAAAACTTGATGAATAGGTTTTAATGTAACACTTGAGCTTTCTAGATAGTTGAGTGACTGTGAAACTATGTTGTATTAACTTAATAGATGACCTATGTGAGCTCTTACGCCTTCAGCATTATTATTTGTTGTGTGCACTCTTTCAATGGTATAATTCTCTAGAACTTGCTTAATATCTTGACTTAGCATGCTTGCATGAACATGATAAAGGCATCTATGTTAAACCACTTAAACTTAAATAGCCAACCTAAAGTATGATTTCCATTAGAAAGCCCCTTTGAGCTTTTATCCTTTTCTTTTCCATATTATTAACTTAGCCTTGATCTCATTTTTATACTCTATATCCTATGGCTAAGGTTAGTAGAGAATCTATTTGGAAAAGATGAAGATGTGATTTAGTTGGCATATGATGACGTGGAGGTAATCTGAATGTTTGGCTATGAACACAAAAAAAACAAAAAAACAAAAACAAAAAAATAGAGAAAGAGTTTATGCTGTGTGATGAAAAAAAAGAGAAAAGTGTTTCTCAAGTGTTTCGAATTATATACTTGTCTATGGGAAATCCAAATGGAATGAAAAGAAGTGGAGTTGTTTGTGTCTAATTTGCAAAATTATGTGCCTGGATGCATACATGTACATGAGTTTTATGATATTTTGTATAACTCTATTGCCTTTACTTTAGCCTTCTCTTATCTTTTTTTTTACCTCACCTTTATCCAAGCACCATTACAACCATTTTAAAGACCTTTTGATTTGTATATAGTATATGCGCACTTTGATAGTGTTGACAAGATTGAAAAGCAAGCATATGGTAGAATGTATTCGTTGATACAATTTTGAGTGTTACACATTTAAGCCTAAATAGTTTGAGTGTTGGAGTGTATATTAATAATAGGACTTATTATTTTGATTTTCTTTATCTCTATTATGCTAGATTAGTTCGACTGTTACATGTAAACTGAGTTCATTGATTTTATGTGTTGATCGTGGTAAACCGAGTTCTAGTTATCATGCTTGAATTAATTGATATGGTTGGGGATCTGATTTGAATGCTACATACTTAAGTATTTTTCTTTGCATTGTATGTTTTTGTTTTTCTGCACTTTGTTTTTCAGGTTTTTTGTTGTTCTACTTTCTGTTCTTTTTCTTACTTGAGGATAAGCAAAAGCTAAGTATGGGGGAATTTGATACACTCATATTTTCATATATGTTTAGGACTTAATTAAGAATCATTTACTTTCATTTTATGTTCATCTATAGCTGGTTTATCATGTTTTAGCATTATTCGAGGTTCGTTGATGTAAAATGCATAAATGAAACAAATAGACTCGAATTGCATTGTTTTTAGGTTTCGGGCATACTTAACCTTTAGTCATTGTGGGATTTTTATCTTGAGATTGGTTTAGCCAAAAATTATGAAATTTCATACTTAAATCTTGACTCATTGACGGATTTTTTGGGACCAATTGCAGATTTTTCTGAGTTGGAATTCAGGAGAAATAAATTCTCAAAATTTGCATTAGATTTTGGATTGCCATAATGAGCTTTTGATGATGTTTCAACCATAACTTTTGACTCACATGGTGAAATTATGTGATTCAAGTCTCATATTGAACTAACTCAAAGACAAAGACACTGATAAAATTTGAGCTCTAAATCGTCACCATTTAGTTTTTATGCATTGTCAAAATTGACCTTGAAAAATCCATTCGAACCAGCTAAGGATCAAAACCAGCCCCACACTCCATTCAACAACAACGTCACCGATCAGCCAAGGATCAATATCAGCCCCTACCTTTTAATTATTTCAACACATACACAGCTCATTCTCCACTTCAAAAATAGCCTCCAGTTCAGCCAGCGTCCATTCTCTACCCCATCCACCAAAGAACCACACATCAGCCCCCACCTAACTCCATCATTCCACTCTACTAACGTAGCAAAGGAGGAGAAGCATTAAACAGCCCCCACACTCCATTCTTTCAAGCATGCAGCCAGCATCTTAAGTCCTCGCTTCAGCCTATGATCCAATAACACCTCTCCAATCATGCATGCAAACCACTCCATTTACAAGCTCTACACTTTAATAACGCACGTAGCAAAAGGGAGAAGCATTTTTTTACAGCTCGCCAATGCGGCCCTACCAAAAATGCTCCAACTATCCAGCCATGCATCAGCCCCCATTTCATCAACCTCTCTATTTATAGGCCTCTCTACTCATAATTATTAAGAAAAAGTATCCCCCACACTAAAGAGAGAGCCCACACATCCACCAACCAACCAAACAGCCACACCCATTTCACTCTGAGACTCCTACCACCAAAAGAACCTACTGCCATAAGCTACAAAAAATTCCTCTCCTTTATGCAAGCACCTTTCAACTGATCAAGCTTCCAAGCATCAATCGTGATTTCACTCCAACTATTAATTCCTCTCCAACCAACGCAAGCCTTGATTTTCTCCCTAAGCTCCCATAACAATTGTAACCTCCACCTCACTAACCTCCAATCATCAAAGCCTCCATTTTTGTATTTCACACACACACTTCATTCAACTAAGGCTCTAGCTAAAATGCCTCTACCAATTAGCCTCCATCTATGAGCCATTGACGCAACTCCAACACCATAACGTCCTCCATTTAAGCATCTAATCTTCACCGCTAGACATAAGCTGCAGCCTTCATCATTTACTCACCGAAACACCATAGCCTCCACTTTGCTCCACACTCTAACCACCAGTCACTCACGCAACCAACAACTTCAACACAACTAGCCTCACATCACTCCAGGCCATTCACCAACAGCAACAACGTGGCCTCTTCATGCAAGCACTCCACACAAGGAGAGGGGAGAGCACATTATTTTGTTGTAGTTTGGAACTATGCTTTTTATTTTTAATTGATTCCGTCATGAGTTTATCTAGGCTGTATGCTTGTAGACTGCTTGACATGATGATTTGTGGCTAAAACCTTAATTTCTCTTAGGGATTTGATATTTTTGTTGATGCTTTAATTTTGAACATTGTTGAATCCATGACTCAATATTCATATGCTTGTTGATGTTTAATTGTTCTTACTTTGGATTATTGGCAATTGGCTTGGTATAAATTCTCCCTTGGATAAGGGAGTTTTTGCTAGAAGATTGAAGGAAATTTAGGATTTTATTGTGAGTTGGGAGACCCAAGAAACTTAGGAGGTGAAAATTGAAGGTTTGGGACTTAAGAAACTCTAGGAAGAGCTTAAGTAAGGGATTACTAAGTAACGTCTAGAGTGGATAGATTAATTCAACTTTGGGAAAAGGGGATTAATTACTCTTAAAATTCACCAACAAGGTTAGGATATTTCATTTGTGGAGGATAACTAATTCAATATTAAGGTTGACAAAAATATCATTCCCTACTAGAAAGTCATTTCCTATTAAAGTTAATACTTTTAATTAATCAATTGTTGCAATTTTTTCTTAATTAGTTCTTGCACAAATTTTTCATATACATAGTTATTTTGGTCATAGTGAATTGGGTAGTTGTTTAAAAATTTAAGTTTAATTTTTTTTCTTTACATTAATTTTAGTTTCCTAAAAATTTCACTCAACCCGATTTTAATTACCATTATCTAGCGTAGAATTAAACTTTCTCATAATCCCTGTGGACACGATCAAGTTCTTATCAATTTATTACTCACTTCGACAACCGTGCACTTACGGTTCATGAACATATAAACAATCTAACGATAAAGAGGATATGGTCATTTATACATGAAAACCCAAATCCTTAAGCATAAGATAACGTAAATAGTTCCTAGAGAGATAAAGAATAATAAATACAAAGAGAGAATGCTTATCCGAGTCCTTCTACATCGATATCAGCTTTGAGTCAGTGTTAGGAAGCTTATCCCCTTATGGGTCTCCAAAGGATGAGAGGCTTGCCCCTTGTTCCTGATATATGTTTAATTGTTGATATATTTAATTATTTATACTTAGCAATTAATGATACAAAAATGCTTAAGATACTCACATTAATTCATATATGATTTTAGGTACAATTTGGAAGCAAAGAAATTAAAGTGAGTCGAAAGTACTCCATTTGGGACATTTTTCGAAGATCAATACTTTCTTGTTTTCATGGAGTGAGACAAAGAAAATGCAAAGAAAAAAAATGGAAGACAAAGAAGAAGAAAATTTTAAATGCAAGTAGCTATAAAATAAATAAATGGCTGTGCTGCGTTTGACAAAGCAACGCATGCGTTAACACTACGTGAATGCAACTTACGCAAGAGGAGAAGCAGTGAGGCGTGTGGACAAGGTTTTAAATGGGAGTGAAGTTTAATTGTCCCATCATAAAGACAACAGACGAAGAGCGCATCAAGTATGAGGGCGTGGGACGGCTACATCTACGACTGTGGTTGGCGACTTGATGTTGCAACTGTGGCTTGGAAAAGCAGCGACGAGGAGCAATGTAGCGCTAAGCAAAAGGCTGGAGGATTTAAGTTACCAAGAGAGACATTAAATTGTCCCATCGAGCTACAACACATTAGACACTACAATGAAAGAGAAATTAAGGGGTTTTTGGCCAGGGTTTAGAATGAGGGCTGAAATATTTTTCCAGGAAAGACCCATGAAGGGCTAGACATCCTGACGCCAATTCGAAGGTGACATTGATGCTGACAATTTGGGTCAAGTATTTTTTTAATTATTTGTTGTTTCTTTCTCTCATTAGGAAGTGATTGTGTTGTTCGATGTTAATTGATTTGGGTTGTGTGTATGGATAATTAGATTTTTGTTATTATTCGGTTATTTGTGTACGAGCCCGTTGGGTATTATGAATTGATGATTTTATTGCATTCATTGAATCGATAATTTCAAACTCGTTGCTAGAATTTCGATATAATATGTAATTATTATGTTGAAATTCATGTGTAGCGACTAATGATTCGTAATCATTATGGATAACATGACCTAGGTTAAATGATGCATTGTATGTGGTTGTTGCCTTGATTAATCGGTTGTCCTAATTCGTAATGCTACTACCTAATTAAATATAAAGATCGTATCTTAGGTTGTTTGGTAGTTAGGTTTCATTTACGATCGTATCTTGATTAAACAAAACTTAAGGGAAAACACGAGTTAATTATTAATCCACGATTAATAATTGCTAGGAGAGGTTAAGGAACAACAAATTAATAAAATATGTTTGATTAGGGTATAGGACGAGATTGAACCAAAAAACTGGGTCCCTATTGAATTCCCCACTTTTATCATTTTTGTATGTTTTCTTTAATTTGTTTTTATTAGTTAGTTTTATTTTATTTTCTTCCTTAAAAATCCAAAACCTTCTTTTTTCCTAAACACCTGTTAATTTCATTCCATAAACTTTACACACAGTCTCTGTGGTATCGACGTAGACTTGCCACTGTTATAGTAGTAGTGTAGTTATTTTATTTTGAGTAACATAACAACGCACGGTCAAATTTTGGCGTCCTTGCCAGGGAGTGCGGTGTTTTAGTTTTTGTTTGTGAGTTAATTGGTGTTTTGTATATATTTGTTTGTAATTGATTTCTTTCCTATTATTTTGTGATTTGTTCATTTTTTGTTTCATGTTAAAGAAAAATTTTATAGACGGAAGTAATTTCTTTTATAACTCGTATTCTCAATCCTATAACAATGTTTGGACTGATCAACCTAACATTTGTTATGGATGGAATAATCATCATAATTACTTCCATGATAGTTTGCAGGATGCATAACAATTCTCGTACAAACTAGAAGCTTCCTATCACGACTCCCATGCATCTCTGGAAGAGTTGATTTTGCAATTGCAGGAGAATACTTTACAATTCCAGAAGGATGGAGGGCAAGTTCCAAAAATACATGGTCTAATGCCCAAGATTTGGAGAGCCAACATGATTCAGTTGCATCTTTAGAATAACTTATTAATAATGTTGATGCTAACAATTTACAATCTCTATAAGATATGCAGTTGTTACAACAAAATATACAACAGGAATTGCAAGAATTCCGACAAGAGACAAAAGCAATCCAACATAGGATAGAACACCTAATGGGTCAGATGGCAATAAGTCTTGATCACCTAGAATCATAAAATGAAGAGGAGCATTCGTTTCAACCCGAGGTGTACCCAATGGACATTTGTACAGAAACATTGCAAAGTGACGAGGAACTTGAGAATTTTAAGGTCAACCCTCAATGAATTGTTTGTGTTGAAGTTGAGAAGGAGCTCAAAATCGAAGAGGATACATCTTTTAACTCGGATGTAAGTACTGAGTCCAAGATTATTTTTGAGACTAACTCTTTACCTTTACATAACAGATTGGAGGAATTAATGATGAAGAAAAAGGTGAAGAGATGTTCAAAATATTTTCAGAGTGTATGGACTCAGTCAAGATTGAGCATCTGAGGATAGGGAAGGCACTGAATAAAGATGATGATCAACTAAGACCCTATCTGGAACTACCTCACATGGAGGAGTCGCATGTGACACCTAAAGATCACAATTTTGTCAGTGAAGAGAAAAAGGAGTCGAGCCAGTGACCCTAAATAAAGATGCTTCTTGGGAGGCAACCCAAGGGAAGTAAATTTTTTTTCCTTTACATTTCAACATTATTTTTTTTATGCATGTGTGTGATTGAGCCCAAGTTTATTATCTTAATTGGCAACATTTTTATGGCCTTTACCATAATTTTTGGCTCCTAATTCTTGATTTTGTGCTTAAATTTATCCTTGAGTGTGCACTTTATTTTATGCAATTTGATAGTAAAATTGTCACAATTGGTGTTAATTTACACTTCTTAATTTTTATAAGAACAATTGATACTGTAAATTGCTATTTTTGATTGTAGGAATCTCAAGGAGAAGGGAGTCCATATGCTGAATTGAAGTCAACAAGAGAACAAACTCTTCGGGAAAAGTTCACTGCGGCGAAGATTAATTCTTTTGCTATAGTGAAGGATCTAAAAAATGCACAAAACCTTTCGGGAAAAGTACGTCGCGGCGAGCCTGCTTATCGTCGCAACAAAACATCGAAAATCCCAAAAATATTTGTAAAAATCTCTCATTACTTCGACCCGACCTGCGACCCAACATTTAAAAACATGTCAAATTAGGTTATGCAGAGCTTTTTGACAAATATTCTAGAGAGAGTTGACTCTCCATCATTCACTCTCTTCACTTTCATCCTTCAACCATTTTTTACGCTTCATTGTCACTGTCATCAATTTGTTGTTGTTGCCAGGGATGCTAGGGGTGTTTCTACAGTTGTGAGTGCTCCCAGAGTGATGCTTGGCTAGGCTCCATCTCCTCTTAAAGATGTAGTGATGGCTTGAGTTCATGGGCTTCAAAAGGGGAGTAGTTCATTTATGTTTGACTACATTTTTATGAACTCTTGAGTTAGGATTTATGCTTTGTAGTTGGATTTTCTTGATTATAGTTTAATCAAGTGTTGAACAATGTATTGTGTTAT
>JANVCQ010062149.1:0-10334 GCA_025531925.1 Erythroxylum plowmanianum
CGCTTACCGCTACTACATTAATTTGTTTTAACGAAAGTGATTTCTTTTATATTTGGTTGCAGGCGACAGCATCACCAATGTGCTCACAATGTCATCATTTTCTTGGCTTGTACGATGTAGATAGTTATTCTCCCCCAGCCTTCTCGTTTTCATTATCAATCAAATTTTTTAATTTAAATTTATCACGTATGGTAGCTAGCTATGACAATCTTTGAGGTCATTTTGTTATTTTTGTGGTAGGAGAGTTTTATTCCTCCAGATGTTGTGCTCCAACTCTTGTTAATTTTTAAAAAAAAAAGGTCGACTTAGGGTTATGTATATATATTAGAGTAATTTTGAGTGTTTTAGAGCAATTAAATCATGCGTTTTAACTTTACTAAATATATTGATGAGTATTTTAATTTTCTTATACATATTCTAAATATTCATTAGTAAATAGAGAAATTTTATATTTAAAATATACATTTGTACATAACTATATAAATAAATATGACATTGGTAAGTACCCTTTAACAAATAGATGACTGGAACTATAGCAACAATTTCAAATGTTGCATATATAAGACTTTATTGCAACCTTTTTTTTATTTTATTACCTTTGCTTATATGTAGCAACAAATTAATATTATTGTTGCCTTTTTTTTTGATAAATCAGAAGACTTTTATACAAATAATAGAAGATATGTACAGACTAGAGATTTCGAGCCCAAAATCTCTTAACTACCAAAATAGTTCAAAGGAATTTACTACACTTCCTTCCATCCTAAAACTATACAAGAAACTCAACCATCCTACTCTATATCATTTTCCACCCAAAAGTGCTTGAATCTACCATATCTGACACAAACACAAGATACTCAACCCAATTCCAGTAGCACCCTCAATCAACAATAAAACAATTTAAAACACAACAGATAACACAGTTGGAGAAAATAAAGACCTTGATTCGTTTTTAATTAGTGTCACATGTGCCCACTTCTTTCAACCTTCATTGATATTCTCATAGTTGGATCTTCTATCCACCATTTTTTGAAAGTCTACACTGCCTTTTGTATCCACTGATCTACATTCACTCTGACCGAATAGAGACCAGAAGAATTTTAAGCTGCAACATCTCTAGTAAATGACGAGTCTTTCACAACCTATTTGCACCAAATAGAAACAAAGAAAGCAAGCCAAGTATGCATCCCAAATCTTCAGAGAAGGGGTCTCTAAGTGGCATTTATACTTCATCCCTCTAAAACAAATTAAGAGTTTCTGTCACCATGCCAACGTTAAAGCAAATGGACAACAGGACCAAGATGCAAGCTTCCCTCCATACATATAACTTTGTGATCTGGTGTTGGGAATTTCCTTGTCTATTACTCCTTATGTCATCTTTTCTGGCTATTTTGAACAATGTGTAGCCTGAAGCTGGTTCCATTTTGCTGTCTGAGAAGATTTTGATTTCCTGTTCCCCTTGCAATGTCAGTAGATTAGAACCATGACCAAACTAAGATGGAAATGAATGGTTTGCCCTTTATGTACTGGTAAGCACAGGCTGAATTGTCCTTCTTGGGCTGAACTAGCACCTGACAAGATCACTTACAGATAAAACATTGGAAATAAATTGAAACACATTCAGTATTACCTTCTCTCAATGTTTAAGCTGAGGTGCTTCATAACTTAAAAGATCATATGCATAGAGAGATTCCTTCCATCCATGGCTTCATCTTTAAACATCCGATTGTTTCTTTCAACCCACAGGTTATACACAGTAACAGAACGAATAATGAGGAAGGAATTTATGTCACAGTTACTGGTGGAAGTTAGTTGGGAAAGCCATAATAAAATGGATTGAAGATTTATAAGATGGGGTAATGTGATTTGGAAATGGCTAAGGCTTTGAAACCAAATTGTTTTAGAAAAGGGCATTTAAAGAATAAGTGTTCAATAGTCTCAAAGTCAGCTACACACAAGGAACATTGATTAAGAGTATGAAGATACTGTAATTTGTCCCTTGTTGGCAATTTATGCAAAAATGCTAACCATAAAATGAAAGAGTACCTTAGACTATTCTTTTTATATCAAACAATTTTGTACCAAGGGACTGTTTGAACTGGAGGTCTTAAGAAGGTATAAGCAGAGGCATTTGTATACTGATTTGTAGAACAAGCTAACTATTCTAAATTATCCTTCTTGAATCATCGGGGGGTGGTATGTTAGAGGTTCAAGATTACTAAGAGAGCCTACTGTTAACTCCTGCCAACACCAACCATTATTTCTTATTACTGCCGACACTTTAGCATTCATAAGAATTCTAGACCCATTTATCAACCCAGGAGTCGAAAGAGTCATTAAAATGCCTCTAGGACGCTAAGGATCTAGCCATAAGGAAGGAGAAATTCCATTTCCAATTCTAAATCTGAATTGATTCCCAATTTGATCCCTCGCATACAAAATTTTCTGCCAACTCCACGAACAACTGTTATTAGGAGAGGTATTCTAGAAGTTTTTCCTTTTGAGTATGATAGTGTGCACTCACCTTACCCACAACACTTCCTTATCAATGAAAAAAACCAAATTCGTTTCCCTAGTAATATGTTGTTCCATGTAGACAAGTGTTTAATACCTAGACCTCCCTCTTTTTTTGGTCCACATATATCATCCCATTTAACGTTCAGCTGGGCTTTTGAATCCACCTTTCCAGACCATAAAAAAATTCCTAAGTTTTGTCTCTATTTCCTTAGTAATGGAGGTGGGTAGGATGAAAAGGCTAGACCAATAGACCTAAAACGAGGAAAGGACCGAAATAACTAATTGCACTCGACCCACATAAGAAAGAAATTTGTGGGTCCATTTGTTGATTCTGGAATCAATTTTTTCCAGTAATGGTAAACAATCCCTCTTAGACAACCTACCTGTCAGAAGAGGAACTCCTAGGTAACGAATGGGAAGTTGACCTCTTTTAAGACCATACAAGTTTTCTATTTGTTGAACCATTTGCTCCATCTCAGGAGACACGAAGATATGACTCTTAGAGAGGCTCATACCCATACTAGAAAAGTTGGAAAAGGTTCTTAAGCAATCAAGTAAAGTCTGGATCAAAGCCAAATCACTATGGCAAAACATAAGGAGATCATCAGTAAACAAAAGATAGATAAGTTTGAGGGCTTTACATCTCCAATGATAAGCAAAAGCACTACTGTCACCTGTGCAAGCATTAAGACTCCTTGAAAAAGCCTCCATACAGAGAATAAAAAGTAAAGGGGATAAAGGATCCCCTTGTCTTAGGCCTGATTTCCTTGGGAAGAAATTTGAGGTGGACCCATTGATCAAGACCGCATAGGCAGGGGAGGTAACACATTCTCTATGGGGGGCAACCTATAGCTACTAGCACATTTAGTAAGAAATCCCAATGGATCAAGTCGTATGCTTTTTGTAAGTCCACCTTAAAAGCACATATTTTATGGTTACTGGCTAGGTGATAGTTTTTAAAAACCTCTTGAGCCAATAAGATATTATCCCCTATACGACGATTCCTAATGAAGGCACTTTGGTTTGGCCTGATGATGGAAGGGAAGACATCTCTACGCCTATTAGCCATGATTTTAAAAGTCATCTTATAAAAAAATTTACAGCATGCAATAGGCGTATAGTCCCCGACTGTGGAAGGGTTCTCTAATGATATTAAAAATTGTTATCTTATATTAATTTTTAATAGAACATTTTTAAACTGTTGTAAACATATCGTTACATAAAGCTCTTTTTGCCACCGTAGTGAAGGAAAATATTTATAGTTGTATCACACTAATTTTAATAACATATTTCAATTAATTATGATTATCACATATTCTAATATTTATTTTTATGCTACAAATTATTTATATTTATTTAAATATCTTATATATATTCTTTTAATATAAATAATATCTAGATATTGCAATTTTTGTGCTTGAATAATATATTTATTATTTTAATTTGAATCCACTTTTGTCATTAAGTGAACGTCGGGAACATAAGCTCGAGTTCCTTTTTTTTTAATGAAAGGAGAGAAACACTAAAACATTATATGACTAATCTAGGGAAGCAAACCCCAGACATATCCTCTAAAAGGAATGAGAGGCACCCTATAGGTGTAGTATCAAAAGTGATGATTCCTAACTCAAATTGAGCAGCAGCATTGGCAAACCTGTCAGTACACCGATTGCCCTCCCTATAGATATGACAAGGTACAATTGCCTAATTTCGAGCAAATATCTCGTTGATACCCATGACTAGGGGGTTGCGAGACATTGTTCTTTTAATTGAGGAGGCTAATTCAACTCTACGATAACTAAGTTCCCAAGCAAGATTGAGTCTCGAGAAAGCTCCCCAAAGTTCCACCGAAATGGGGGAGCACCAGTCAATATTCTGAACAAAGCCTCTAAGTCAAACGCCTGTAGTATCTCGAAGAAGTCTACCTGCTGAGGCCGAAGAGGACGTGCTTTTGCATGCTCCATCTATATTCGGCTGTACTCAACCATGCGGGAGTTTACACCAGCCTATAAGTTGTTTAGTCTATGGTCTGTGTCCAATATTAGCTCTACCTTGCCAGATCGAAGTCTTGTGAATCTGATGAACATACTCTAGTACATAAGAAGCAGATGACTCCAGCCTAGAAAAGTGTTCTTAAAAAACGGTCATATTTCTCCAGGATTATAGGAACCAAAAGGCAGCGCCAAATATAATTGACTAATCAAAGCCAAACACCAACTGGTGTTTTTGGAGATTTATAGCTAACAATTCTTAAGCGTTCAGGGTAAAGAAATCAGTGGAGATGATGTGTGGGGGGAACGCATGCCATAAAGTACGTGCTTTGATGTAGTCCTGAACTACATGTAGCGAGGATTCTTCTGCTCAATAATGATAGCATGCAACCTCGATAGTTAACTGTTTGCAAACATGTTGTTAATTAGAAAGTAAAGAATCTTGCGTAAGGAGCCAAAGGAATCTACGAATATGTTAAGGGCCATTCCAATGTTAGACTGTCCTCCAAAATCCATCAGAATAACGTTTTGCGTAATCCATGATTATGGAATAAGTTGATGTTGTAATGAACTTACCAGTGTCTGATATTCCCCATATTAGCTTATAGCCCTAAGTAGGACTGAGGAGGCAAAATACCCACGATTTGTATGCAAATCAAGTGGGGAAGTAGAGATTGGAATGCATCCCACTTCCAATAACCTGTATTGTCCACGAAGCATTGAACTCGGAGATTAATAGCTGATTATGGAATCGAAGCAATGACATGGGAAATCAAAGGTCCTAACTCCTCAACCCAAGGGTCTTAGCCAGAATCGAGTTCTAGACCCATCACAAATCACCCATTTCTAGCCTTTAAGTATATGGTGACAAGTAGCTTTTATGTTCTTCCAAACCATTGACTCTTCCGTAGCCTCTAGAGAAGTAGGAGGTTGTTGGCATCAAAATTATACTTTACCGATAGGATTTGTACCCATAGTGAGTTAGGCTTAGTAACCATTGACCATCCTAATTTCACTACTAGGGGGTCATTGATTTCTCTAATTTTTTGGATTCCAAGATCGCCCATCTCTTTAGGTATACAAACTTTATCCCAATTTACCAGGTTAATCTTCCTATTGCCATTATAAAAGCCCCATAAAAATTGTCGCATTAATTTTTCTAGCTCATCACAAAGATTTTTAGGAAGACGGACTGTCTGCATTGTATAGCTGGAGAGAGCATATATTTGGTACTGCTGTCACCTGCAACTAAATTTAAAAAGAAACCAAGTTCTGTTAATACAAATAATGTAGTAGTGGTAAGTGGATATCGTTCCTACGAGAAATTTTTAACGGTAAAGGCTAGCGAGTTTAAAACTAGAACAAATAGGGGGTTTGGTTCATGTAATTTAAGAAATTAGAAATAACAAAAATTAAAAATTAAAAAATATTCAGATCTGAAAATTCAGTAAACAAACCTTAGTTTCGGGTTATCGATGTTATCACACTAAAATGGATCATTGAAATAAAATTCAGTTCATCAATAAGCATTCACTGGGGTTGTTTTCTCTTAAGTGTAAATTAATAGAAACATGTATTCTAAGCATTCATATTAATCAATAACCTAGATACGATTGTAGGTTCAATTGAATAATAACTTTAAGAACTAAGAAACCAATGAACAAGATAACACATGTACGACATGCATTTAATCAAGATGAATATCTTCTTAGAATTCCCTACTCTAATGTAAAGAAGGAAATCCTACTTGCTACTTGCGATTAAGGAAACTGAACGTCATATTTCATTCATCTAGCTATTGAACTAATCAATCCCTAGTTGCACACCTAGAAATCAATTAATTCAATTAGAGAAAGTAAATCAGAATATATTCAATATTCATCAATGAACAAACTTTATTAAAACATCTCACGCATAATAGATGATAACAAGGTTCCCCTCAACCAAGAAAAGAAGTTTAGCTATTCATAACGGAAGTAGAAATCAGAGAAATAACAAAATAATGAGTCTCCATCCCTGGTCTTTCTTAGATATCCGAAAATACCAACAAAAACAAAATAGAAATGTAAACTAGCTTAAGGAGAATTGTGCAAAAAGTTGTCAAAACTATTCTAAAATAAAAGCTATCGAGAACAGAAGAAGAACAGCAAAAAAACATAAAAACTATCCCTAAACTCTGTTGAAGAAAACCAAAAGAAAAGAATGCAAAAACGTAAAACTACTCCTATGGAAATTCTGCAGAAAAATGTAAAAACTATCCCTATGCTGTGCTACGTGAACAGTAACGCGAATTCACTTGTTAATGCCTCCCGATCCCTTCCTTTTTCATCCTATCTTGCAGATCATGTTTCCATATGTTCAAATTGTCAATCTCCATCAATCTTATCTTAAAAGATTATGAGAATCTCAAAAGAATCAGATTCAGATTTTGAAAGCATATCTGGAAAATTAATTTCATCCTTACACGTGCCCACGCTTAGTGACTGAATTGCTGCCAGACTTGGAATTTCGTATTTTTTTCGTTTCTTTTTCATCTTTTTGATTCAATTTCGTCTCTAAGGTATTGAAAATCATTTGCAAAAAATTATAAGACAATTCCATTAATTTTGAATAATAATTTCAACACATTAAAGAGAATTAAGTACAAAATAAGCGCAAATTGATAACTTAACAATATTATAGCTTGAGTCAATGTGATTCACCCTGTGAATGACAAAAGAGTTTACATCCATCCTGATAGTCGCTGTTGCACCTTATCAAGCACATGTTGGTATGTTCTTTTACTAACTCTTTCATGCAATAGGGGCACTCTAAGGTAGTGTCTGTGGTTGTTCATCTACTTGAAACTCAATTATGTGCTTAAGTGACGTGCCACAGAATGAGTGACATTCTTGGAGTAAAAACAATGAGATTTTTCTTGACTAACCCGTTGACCAGAGACTATACAAAAGGTGTTCAATATGTCCCGAATTACATACACTTGGTCAAGTGAGGCCTTTGAGAACAGGATGGGATCATCAGCAAAAAATAACTGGGATACAGCCGGACCCCTTCTACTGAGTTTAATAGTCCTCTATCTTCCTTGAGACATTGAGTGATTATTAAGTGACCTAAATGTTCCATACAAAGAACAAAAAGGTAAGGCGATATAATTGGAGGGAGTAAACGATGCACTGAGTTCTCCGTTCCAACTCACATGCATAGATACCAAAGTAACACACTTCATAATAAGATTTATCAAAGATTCCAGAATCCCAATATCGATGAGAGTATCTTTGATAAAATCTCAAGAAAGCCTATCGTAAGCTTTTTCAAGATCAACCTTAATAGTAAGTATCCTCTTTTTTCCATATTTCTATTTCATGGTATGGATGACCTTCTGGGCAATAATAATATTATCAGTAATCAATCTCCCTAGAACAAAGCTACATTGAGTTGGAGCTACAAGCTCATCTAGATGAGGTTTAAGACGGTTCATGATAATCTTAATAATAGCCTTATAAATCACTGAATATAGTGCAATTGGCTTGAATTGAGTGATCGACATAGGAGAAGGAAGCTTAGGAATGAGTACCAAAATAGTACGATTTAAATCAGACTCCCATAATTCATGTCTAAAAATTTTCTGGATAAAGAGTATCAAGGAAGGCCCTACAATATCCCATTAGGTTTGATAAAATAACGTTGTAAATCTATCAATACCCGGTGCCTTGTTAGGAGCCATACAAAAAAAGTCGCCTTAATCTTTTTAGAAAGAATTGAACTCTCCATGTCATTTGTAGCCCGATGGGAAAGAGATAGAAAAAGACCTTTGAGTGGTAGTGCCAGAGTTGTGAGTGTTTTTAGCTTATAGAGTTGTTGAAGGAAGTTCTTCGCTAACCTTTTGATACTATCTTTGTCCGAACCAGCGTAGTCATTTTCATCCTTCAGTGCAGTCACCCTCATTTTTTGACGTCTGATGGTTGTAATAGCCTGATAGTATTTAGTATTTCTATCTCTTTGGGCTAACCACTGACATCTTGAGCGTTGATGCCAGTAGAGTTCTTCTTGACAAAGGACTTGTTCAAGTTCAGATTGTAAATATTCCTCTAGTTCTCATAGTGAGTCCAAAGTTGTTTCTTCCATTGTTTTTTGGATCCCTTCTAGACGTGCCATGAGTCTTTTTTTATGATGAAAGATATTGTCAAAATTGGTATAGTTTTCCAATGCTGTAATGTTTCTGAAGTATTCCTAAGCGCGCCACTAATATCAGTTATTTCAGCATTCCAAATATCCTCCACAATTTGTGCAAATCGTTCATCAATCAACCAAGCCGACTTAGAATAGGATAGAATCTGTATTTTATTCATTACTTTTCATTTTCGATGGTACAATCCTTTATAGGATGAATAAGAGTAAATTAGGATCAATCAACATTAATGTTGATTGATCTGGTTCCTGATGCTATGCCCTAATCTTAGCATTACAGTCAAAACTTTCCTTTCTTGCATTCAATCACACGTTTCTCATATTCTCACACTCCCCCTCAAGTTGAGTTGTGGGATCTCCAATGCTCAACTTGCTTAATACTTCATTGAATGTTGTAGCTGGAACTGCCTTAGTGAGTATGTCTGCCAACTGCTCCTCGGACCTCACAAATGGAAGACATACAATGTTTTCTTCGAGCTTCTCTTTGATGAAATGCCTATCCACCTCCACATGTTTTGTGCGGTCATGCTGCATTGGGTTTTTTGAGATGCTGATTGCCGCCTTGTTGTCACACATTAACTCACAAGTTTCCTTCGGGGGAAAACCGATTTCCGTCAACAACTTCCTTAACCAGAGAACTTCGGCTAGTCCTCGAGCAATTCCCCGAAATTCTGCTTCAGCACTAGAGAGTGCTACAACTTTCTGTTTCTTACTCTTCCAGGTGACTAAATTTCCTCCAACAAGGGTAAAATATCCAGATGTTGATCTCCGGTCAACCTTGTTTCCTGCCCAGTCAGCATCAGTATATGCCTTAATCTTCAAGTGACCATTCTTCTGAAACAGTACTCCTCTACCTAGAGTGTTCTTTAGGTATCTTACAATCCGAAGTGCTGCCTCCATGTGATCCACTTATGGCTTATGCATGAACTGGCTGATTACACCTACTGCATAGGCAATGTCAGGCCTAGTATGTGACAAATATATAAGCTTTCCTATTAACCGTTGATACTGTCCACGATCAGCTAGTTCAGCTCCTTCCGTAATCTGGAGTCCATGATTAATCATCATCGGGGTGTCTGCTGGTTTGCAATCCATTAATCCTGCTTCTGCAAGTAGATCCAATATATACTTCCTCTGTGAGATGAAGATCCCTCTTTTTGATCTCAGAACTTCAATTCCCAAGAAGTATTTTAGTCTCCCCAAATCTTTCATTTCAAACTCTTTAAAGAGTCTGTCCTTCAAGGCTGAGATTTCTTCCCTGTCATTGCCAGTTATGATCATGTCATCTACATATATGATAAGGCAAGTTATTAACTCACCTCGTCTCTTGAGAAATAGAGTGTGATCTGCGTTGCTCTGGTGATATCCATATTTTTTCATAGCCACTGTGAACCTCCCAAACCACGCTCTAGGAGATTGTTTTAAACCATACAACGCCTTTTTTAATCTGCACCCTTCACCATCTCTGAAACCTTGAGAGAAACCTGGAGGAGCCTCCATATAGACCTCTTGTGAAGAAAAACACAAAGATTCTTCAAAAACAACACTCAAATGCTTCAGATCAAAGAACACAGAAGGGGTAAAAGAGGAGAAGTCTGAGGCCTACGAAGAAAGAAGAAAATGACTCTCGAAAGTTCT
>JANVCQ010062160.1:0-10334 GCA_025531925.1 Erythroxylum plowmanianum
CATCAAGATACCAGTTCGTGGCTGTTGTCACTTGCTGCGGCCATATGACCGTATACTCGATAGTGGGAAAATAAACAAGCCCCAGTTAGTCACGAATTGTTTATTTCTCATTGAAAAGCTTGCCGATTATAGACTTACCCCCATGATTGGCATCGTCGTGATACCAGTTTGGGGTCGTTGCCCCTTGCCGTGGCCATGTACGGCATACACAGTAGAGGAAAAATCAACGAAAATAAGCCTTAGTCGGTCACGAATTGTTAGTTTCCCATCGAAAACTTACCGATAATAACCTTTCCCCCATGATTGGCACCGTCAGGTCACCAGTCGGGGCCATGGGCACTAGCTATAGCCATATGTGTGCAGACTCGGTAATGGAAAAATCAGCAAAAATAAGCCCAATCAGTCATGAATTGTCAATTTCTTATCAAAAACTCACCGATTATAGCCTTTCCCCCATGATCGGCACCATCGGATAACAGTTCAGAGACGTTGCCCCTTATCGCAGCCATGTGTGGGCATATTCCATAGCATGAAAATCAACAGAAACAAGCCCCAGTTGGTCAGGAATTGTCGATTTCTCATCAAAAACTCGCTGATTATAGCCTTGCCCCTATGATCGACACTGTGGGGATACCAGTTTGGGGTCGTTGCCCCTTGCCGCGACTATGTGCCCGCATAGTCAGTTGTGGAAAAATCTGTAGAAACAAGCCACAATCGGTCACGAATTGTCAGTTTCTCATCTAAAACTCGCTGATTATAGCCTTGCCCCCATGATCGGCATCGTCGGGCGACTAGGATGGGGCCATGGGTGCTTGCTGTGGCCATCTGCGACCATACTCAAAAGTGGGATAATCAGCGGAAGCAAGCCCCAGTAGGTCACAGATTGTCTGTTTCTCATCAAAAACTGACCGATTATAGCCTTGCCCCTATGATCGGCACTGTCAGGCGAACAGGTCAGGGCTGTGAACACTTGTCGTAGCCATTCGTAAGCATATTTGGTAGTGGGAAAATTAGCGAAAACAAGCCCTAATGGGGTACAGATTGTCGATTTCTCATCTGAAACTCACCGTCAGGTTACAAGCCTCAGGCCGTGGGCACTTGCCCTACCACATACGGGCATACTCGGTAGTGGGAAAATCAGAGCAAACAATACCAAATCAATCACGAATTGTCGATTTGTCATTAAAAACTCAACGATTATACCCTTGCCCCCATGATCGGCACAATCAGGCGACCAGGCTACGGCCATAGGCACTTACCGCAGCCATGTTTAGACATACTTGGTAGTGGGAAAAATCAGCAAAAACAAGCCACAGTCAGTCATGAGTTGTCAATTTCTTATCAAAAACTCGCTGAATATAGCCTTGCCCCCTATGATCGACACCATCGGGTGACCAGGCTGTGGCCGTGGGCACTAGCTGCAATCATATGCAGGCGTTCTAATTGGGTGGGAAAATCAGGGGAAACAAGCCCTAGTCGATCACGGATTGTCTGTTTCTCTTTGAAAACTTGCCGATTATAGCATTATCCCTTTAGGCAATAATCGGCAACGTCGGGCGACTAGGTTGACCATAGGCATTTGACGTGGCCATGTGCGAGCAAACTCGATAGTAGGAAAATTAACAGAAACAACCCCCAATTGGTCACAGATTGTCAGTTTCTCATCGAAAACTCACCAATTATAACCTTGCCGCCATGATTGACATCATCGAGCAACCAGGATGGGATCATAGGCACTTACCGCGGCCATATGCACTCAGTAGTAGGAAAATCAGCGAAAACAAGCCCCAGTCAGTAATGAATTGTCATTTTCTCATCAAAAACTCGTCGATTATAACCTAACCCACATGATCAACACCGTCGGGCGACCATGTTGAGGTCGTCAACACTTGCCGCGGGCATGCTCTTTAGTGGGAAAATCAGCAAAAATAAGCCCCAGTTGGTCACGAATTATCAATTTCTCATCGAAAACTCACCGAGGCAGGCTATGATCGGCACCATTGGGTAACTAGGCTGGGTTCATGGGCACTTGCCGCGGCCATATGCAGGCATACTCGACAATAAGAAAATCAACAAAAACAAGCCACAGTCAATCACGAATTGTCAGTTGTCTACGCTTGCCATGGCAATGTGCGGGCATACTTGGCCGTAGAAAAATCAGGAGGAACAAACCCCAGTCGATCCTAAATTGTCGATTTCTCATCGAAAACTTGCCGATTATAGCCTCGTAGGCAATGATTGGCACCGTCGGGCGAATAGGCTGTGGTCGTGGGAACTTGTCGCTGTCACATGTGAGCATACTCGGTAATGAAAAAATCAACAAAAACAGGCCCCAGTCGATCACAAATTACTGGTTTTTGATCTTAAACTTGCCGATTGTAACCTTGCCTCTATGATCAGCACCGTCGGGTGACCAGTTCAGGGTCGTGGACACTTGCCACGGCTATGTACGGGCATACTTGATAGTCAAAAAATCAACAAAAACAAGCCCCAGTTGATCACAGATAGTCAGTTTCTCATCGAAAACTCACCAATTATAGCCTTGTCCCCATGTTGGCATCGTGGGGCAATCAGGTAAGGGCTATAGACACTTTCCGTGGCCATGTGTGGGCATACTCGATAGTGGAGAAATTAGTAGAAACAAGCCCCAGGGGGCACGAATTGTCGATTTCTCATCGAAAACTCGCCTACTATAAACTTGCCTCCCATGATCGGCACCATCGAGTGACCAGACTGGGCTATGGGCACTTGCCACAGCCATGTGCGGGCATTCTCAGTATTAGGAAAATCAGTAGAAACAAGCCCCAGTCGGTCACAAATTGTCAGTTTCTCATCAAAAACTCGCTGATTATAGCCTTTCCCCCATGATTGACACCGTCGGGCAACCAGGCTAAGGCCATGGGCACTTACTGTGGCTATATCCGGGCACACTTGGTGAAGGGAAAATCAGCAGAAACAAGCCCCATTCGGTCATGAATTGTATATTTCTTATCAAAAACTCACCGATTACAGCCTTACCCCATGATTGGCACCATTGGGATACTAGTTCGAGGCCATTGTCCTTTGTCGTAATCATGTGTGGGTGTACTCGGTGGTGGGAAAATTAGGAAAAACAAGCCCAAGTGGGGCATGGGTTGTCGATTTCTCATCAAAAATTCGTTGATTATAGCCTCATAGGCTATGATCTGCACTGTTAGGCGACTAGGCTGGGGCCATGGGCACTTGCTGCAGCCATTTGGAAGCATACTCTGTAGTGGGCAAATTAACAAAAAAAAGCCCTAGTCGATCACGAATTGTCCATTTCTCATCGAAAACTAGGTGATTATACCCTAAACCCCCATAGGCCATGGGCACTTGCCGTGGCCATGTGCGGGCATACTCGATGGTGGGAAAATCAGTAGAAACAAGCCTCGATAAGGCATGGATAGTTAGTTTCTCATCGAAAACTCACCAATTATAACCTTGTCGGCTATGATTGGCATCGTCAGGTGACCAAGCTGGGGTTGTGGGCACTTGCCGTGACTATGTGTGGGCATGCTTAATAGTGGAAAAATCAGCAAAAACAAGCCCTAGTGGGGCACAAATAGTTAGTTTCTCATCCCAAACTCACCTATTATAGCCTCGTAGGCAATGATTGGCAATGTCGGGCGACCAGGTTGGGGCCGTGGGCACTTGCTGCTGCCACTTGTGAGCATACTCGGTAGTGAGAAAATCAACAAAAACAAGCCGCAATCAGTCAAAAACTGTCGATTTCTCATTGAAAACTCGCCGATTATAGCCTTACCCCATGATTGGCATTGACGGGCAACCAGGCTAGGGTTGTGGGCAGTTGCTATAGCAATACTCAGTAGTAGGAAAATTAGCATAAACAAGCCTTAGTCAGCCACGAATTGTCAATTTATCATTGAAAACGCACCGATTATAGCCTTGCCCTCATGATCAGCACTATCGTGTGACCAGGTCGGGACCATGGGCACTTACCGCGGCCATGTGCAGGCATACTTGGAAGTGGAAAAATAAGTGGAAACAAGGCCCAGTGGGGCAAGGATTTTTCGTTTCTCAACGAAACCATGTCGATTATGGCTTTACCCACCAGTAGACTATGATTGGCATAGTTGGGCGACCAAATCAAGGTTGTGGGTACTTATTGTGGGCATGTGCAGGCATATTCGGCAGTGGAAAAATCAACGAAAAGAAGCCCCAGTGGGGCATGGATTGTTGATTTCTCTTCAAAATCTCACCGATTATAGGTCATGTGTAGGCGTACTCAGTAGTGGGAAAATCAACAAAAACAAGCCCCAGTCGGTCACGAATTGTTGATTTCTCATCAAAAAATTGCTGATTATAGCTCGCCCCCATAATCAGCACCATCGGGATACCAATTCGAGGTCATTGCCCCTTGCTGCAGCCATGTGCGGGCATTCTCAGTAGTGGGAAAATCAGTAGAAAGAAGCCCCACTGGGGCACGGAGTCAGTTTTTCATCGAAAACTCACCGATTATAGGCTCGTAGGCTATGATCGACACCGTCGGGCAACAAAGCATTGAGCACATGCCGCAACCATGTGCGAGCATACTCGATAGTGAGAACATCAGCAAAAACAAGCCCTAGTGGGGCACAAATTGTTGATTTCTCATCAAAAACTCGCCGATTATAGGTCATTTGCGAGCATACAGTAGTGAGAAAATTAGCAAAAGCAAGCCCCAATTAGTCACGAATTGTCGATCTCTCATCGAAAACTTGTCGATTATAGCCTTGCCCCCTCGAAGGCTATCATTGGCAACATTGGGCTACTCGGTCAGGGACGTGGGCACTAGTCACGGCGATGTGTCGACATACTCGGTAGTGGGAAAATTAGTAAAAATAAACCCAAGTGGGGCATAGATTGTCGATTTCTTATCGAAAACTCATGGATTATAGCCTCGTAGGCTACGATCGACACTGTTGGTGACCAGGCTGGGGCCTTGGACACTTACTACGGCCATATAGGGGCATACTCAGTATGGATTGTTCGTTTCTCATCAAAAACTAGGTGATTATATCCTTAACCCTCATAGGCCATAGGCACTTGCATACTCAAGGCTATAGGCACTTATCATGGGCATGTGCGTGCATACTCAGTGGTGGAAAAATCAGCGAAAACAAGCCCCGATGGGGCATAGATAGTCAATTTATCATTGAAAACTCACCAATTATAGCCTTGTCAACTATGATCGACATCGTCAAGTGACCAGGCTGGAGCTGTGGGCACTTGCCTCGACCACATGTGGGCATACTTAGTAGTGGGAAAATCAACAAAAACTAGCCCCAGTGAGGCACAGATGGTAAATTTCTCATCCTAAACTCGTCGATTATAACCTCGTAGGCTATGATCGGCACCGTCAGGACCAGCTTAGGGCCATGGGCACTTGCCGTGACCATGTCCAAGCATACTCAGCAATGGAAAAATCAGCAAAAACAAGCCCCAATTGGTTAAAAATCATTGATTTCTCATCAAAAACTCACCAATTATAGCCTATCCCCATGATTAGCATTAACAGGAGACCAGCCTAGGGTCATGGGCAGTTGTTGCGATCTTATGCGGGCATACTCAGTAGTAGAAAAATTAGCGGTAACTACCCTCAGTATATTACAAACTATCGATTTCTCATTAAAAACTTGTTGATTATAGCCTCGCCATCATGATTGACACTATCAAGCGATCAGGGCAGGACCGTGGGCATTTGCAGCAACCATGTGCGCGCATACTTAGAAGTGGGAAAATTAGGGGAAACAAGCCCCAGTAGGGCAGGGATTGTTCGCTTCTCAACAAAAACTTGCCAATTAAGGCCTTACCCCTAGTAGGCTATGATTAGCACCGTCGAGCGACCAAATCAGGGTCGTGGGCACTTGCTGCAGCCACGTGCGGGCATACTCGGTAGTGCAAAAATCATCGAAAACAAGCCCCAATGAGGCACGAATTATTGATTTCTCATCGAAAACTTGTCGATTATAGGTCATTTGTGAGCATACTCGGTAGTGGGAAAATCAGTGGAAACAAACCCTAGTTGGTCACGAATTGTCAGTTTCTTATCGAAAACTCGTCGATTATAGCCCTGCCCCCATGATCAACACCATCAGGATACCAATTCGGAGTCGTTGCCCCTTGTCGTGACCATGTGCTGGCATACTCGATAGTGGCAAGATTAGTGGAAAGAAGCCCCACTGGGGCACGGATTGTCAGTTTCTCATTGAAAACTCACTAATAATAGCCTCATAGGCTATGATCGGCATCGTCGGGTGACACGGTTGGGGCATTGGGCACTTGCCGTGGTCATTTGCGAGCATACTCGATAATGAGAAAATCAACAAAAACAAGCACTAGTGGGGCACGGATTGTTGATTTCTCATCCAAAACTCGTTGATTGTAGGTCATTTGCGAGCATACAGTAGTGGGAAAATCAACGAAAACTAGCCTCAGTTGTTCATGAATTATCAATCTCTCATCGAAAACTCGCCTATTATAGCCTTGTCCCCTCGAAAGGCATCATCGGCAATGTCTGGCTACTCAGTCGGGGATGTGAGCACTTGCTACGATGATGTGTGGCACCCTCGGTAGTGGGAAAATCAGCAAAAACAAGCCCAAGTGAGGCATGGATTGTCAATTTCTCATCGATAACTCACTGATTATAGCCTCATAGGCTATGATCGGCACTGTCAGGTGACCAGGTTGGGACCGTTGGCACTTGTTGCGGCCATATGGGGGCATACTCGATACTGGGAAAATCAGCAAAAAAAGCCCTAGTCAGTGACTGATTGTCCAATTCTCATCAAAACTAGGTGATTATAACCTTAACCCCTATAGGCCACGGGCACTTGTCGCGATCAAGTGCGAGCATATTCGATGGTGGGAAAATCAGCAGAAACAAGCCCCAATGGGGCACGAATAGTCAATTTCTCATCGAAAACTAGCTAATTATAGCTTTGTCGACTATGATCGACACCTTAAGGCGACTAGGTTGGGGCCGTGGGCACTTGTCATGACCATGTGTGGGAAAATCAGCAAAAACAAGCCCCAGTGGGGCACGAATAGTCAATTTCTCATCCCAAACTCGTTGATTATAACCTCGTAGGCTACGATCGACATGGTCAGGCAACCAGCCTAGGACCGTGGGCACTTGTCGAGCCCATGTGTGGGCACACTCGATAGTGAAAAAATTAGCAAAAATAAGCCCCAGTTGGTCAAGAATTGTCAATTTCTTATCGAAAACTCGCCGATTATAGCCTTGCCTCATGATCAGCACCAACAGGCGACCAGGCTGGGGTCGTGGTCAGTTGTTGTGACCATGTGTGGGCATACTCGATAGTAGGAAAATCAGCTAAAAGAAGCCCCAGTCCGTAATGAATTGTCAATTTCTCATAAAAAATGCACCGAATATAGCCTTACCCCCATGATTGGCACCATCGGGAGACCAAGTCGGGGTGGTGGGAACTTGTCACATCCATGTGCGGGCATACTTAGAAATGGGAAAATCAATGGAAACAAGCCCCTGTGGGGCACAGATTGTTCATTTCTCATCAAAAACTCATTGATTATAGCCTTACCCCCTCATAGGCTATGATCAACATCGTCGGAGGATGACGTCAGGGCTGTGGGCACTTACCACGACCATGGGTGTGCATACTTGACAGTGAAAAAATTAGGGAAAACAAGCCCTAGTGCAGCACAGATTGTTAGTTTCTCATCAAAAACTTCTTGATTATAACCTCGTAGGTAATGATCGACACCCTCAAGCGACCAGGCTGGGGCCGTGGGCACTTACCGCAGCCATGTGTGAACATACTCAGTAGTGAAAAAATAAGTGGAAATAAGTCCAAGTCGGTCACGGATTGTCTGTTTCTCATCAAAAACTTGTTGACTATAGCCTTACCCCCTATAGGCCATGATTGACATTATTGGCCGACCAAGTCGAGGCTATGGCCACTTGCTGCGGTCATGTGCGGGTATACTCTGTAGTGGGAAAATCAACGAAAACAAATTTGATGCATAAAAAGAGTGAGTCCTTTAAAAAGTTCAAAGAATTCAAAACTGAAGTTGAGAAACAGCTAGGCAAGCCATTAAAACAACTTTTATCAGAATAAGGTGGTGAGTACTTATATGGAGAGTTCTAGTAATATTTAATTGACAATGGAATTGTTTCCAACTTATCAGCTTCTCAAACACCTTAATCGAATGGTGTAGCTAAGACAAGAAATAGGACTCTATTGGAAATGGTAAGATCAACGATGTTCTATGCTAGCCTTCTAGAATCGTTTTAGGGATATCCCATGCGAACGACAACCTATCTTCTTAACTTTGCTCCATCCAAATTAGTACCTAAAACACTAAGGGAGTTGTGGACTGGCAGAGTAGGCCTGAATCCACAAATATGGAACTAAGGTCCAAAGTATATTTGTTTGTAAGATATCCTATAAGTACTTGAGGGTATTATTCTTATAGTCCTCAGGACAAGAAGATGTTTGTGTCAACAAAAGCAAGCTTCCTAAAGGAAGAGTTTATGAGAAATTATAAAGGAAGAAGTGAAGTAGTACTCAAAGAGTTAGCTATTTCATCCAAACCAAGAGTTGATTTGGATATAGCAGAAGAAGATGTCGAAATAGATTTAAGAGTTAAATCTAAAGAGCAACCTAAACATCAAGTAATGCCTAGACGTAGTGGGAGGGTTGTGAGATATCAAGACAGGTATCTAGGTCTAGGATAAGGTATTATAGCCATCTTAGACCAAGAAGAAATGGATCCCATTACTTATACACAGGCTATTAATGATGTTGATGTAGAAAAATAGCTCAAGGCCATGGAATCAGAAATAGATTTTATGTATGCAAATAGAGTCTGGATCCTTGTAGATCTACAAACAGATGTAAAAGCTATAATGTGTAAATGGATCTATAAAAAGGAAAAGAGGATCATATGGAAAGGTAGAGACCTTTGAAGCTAGATTAGTAGCTAAGTGTTATACTCAAAAAGAGGGTATAGACTATGAGGAGACATTTTCTCTGATTGCCATGCTTAAGTCCATCAGAATTCTTTTAGCCATAACAGCCTATTTTAATTATGAAATATGGCAAATGGATGTCAAGACAATATTTCTTAATGGGGATCTTGAGGAGACCATTTATATGGCCCAACCAGAAGGATTCATTGAGCCATGTAATCAACATAAGGTATGCAAATTGTAGAGGTCCATTTATGGGCTTAAGCAAGCATCTAGGTCTTGGAACTTTAGGTTTGATAAGTCTATTAAAACTTATGGGTTCATACAAAACCAAGATGAGCTTTATGCCTATAAAATTATACATGAAGGCAAGGTTATTTCCCTAATCCTATATATTGATGACATTTTGCTCATTATGAATGATGTAGGAATGTTATCTATGGTTAAGGGATGGTTGAAAGAACAGTTCTCAATGAAGGATTTAGGAGAGGATAGCTATGTTCTAGGGATCAAACTTATATGGGATCATAAGAATAAACTGATAGTCTTGTCTCAAATAATCTGCATTAAGAACGTGCTTAATAAGTTTAGCATGCAAGATTGCAAGAGGGTTTTCACACTTACTAGACATGGAATCAAACTTTCAAAGGAGCAAGCACCTAAGACCCAAGAGGAGGTTGAATGCATGCAAAACATTCCATATGCTTCAGCAGTTGGAAGTTTACTGTATGTTATGATTTGCACTAAACTGGACATCTATTATGCAGTGGGACTGGTGTGTAGATTTCAATCCAATCCAGGAATGAAGCATTGGATTGCGGTGAAGTGCATACTGAAGTATCTTTGTAGGACGAAGAAATTAATGCTTGTTTACTTTGGAAGTAACCTTATTCTGACAGGATATACAAATTCTGATTTCCAATCAGATGTTGATTAAAGGAAATCAATTTCTAGTTATATATTTGTTTTAGGAGGTAGAGCCATATATTGGAGGAGTATCAAGCAATCTTATGTTGTTAATTCGACTATGGAGGCTAAGTTTGCTGCTGCTACACAAGATTGCTTAATACTCCTCCAAAAAAGCAGCAAAAAAAGCAATCTAGCTTCGTAAGTTCCTAAATGATTTGGAGGTGGTTCCTGAGGCAAAAAAAGTGGGGCAGTCGCTAATTCTAAAGAATCTCAGAACTATAAAGCTGCCAAACATATTGAGAGAAGTATCATCTTATAAGGGAGATAATATAACATAGCAAGGTGAATGTGGTAAAGATTCCCACAGAGCAAAATCTTAAAAGAGTTTTGGGAGTCACATAGTAGGGATGGGAATGAAGGATATGTCAAACTTGCTTTAGGGTAAGTGGGA